>JADLZN010010869.1:20995-37344 GCA_018155175.1 Sinocyclocheilus anophthalmus
TTGCATTTAAGGATTACATTATATTCAACCTTTGAATTAAAGTTTTACTGCATATGCTTGCTTTCTGTTGCAAACATGAACTACCTCAATTCTGCTAACAACAACATATGCATGGTTATTGAAATGCATGCAGGAATTTATTCAGCTCAAGTAAATACATCATATGCATGCTTTGTATTGCATGCATGATCTAACCATAGCTGGAAAATAAGCTTTATGCATGCTTTACTGTCTAGCTTTACAGCAAATGTATGCTTTGTAATGATAAGTTTCTAGTGTATCGCTAACATTATATTTCCGTCCCTATAAGCTCGAACATATTCTTGATATGCATCACACCAGAGAACAATGTATTTCATTGAAATTAAGAATTTGTTTTAAATGTATCAACTTTTCAAAGTTCAAGCTGTACTTCTAATATGTCATGCACAAATTAACTCTAACTGTAAATGACGCTTTACAGCATTAGCTTTATATTAATTGAAGCTTTACAGCATGTGCTTTTTTTTTTTGAAGTTTTATAGCATATGCAAGCTTTGCATTGAATGCATGAAATAACTCATTGGAAAAGAGGATTTAGAACGCATGCATTCTTTGAATTTAAGTTTTACACAATCCGCATGCTTTGTTCTGAAGTTTTACAGCATATGCATGTTTTGTTTTTCGTGCATGAAATAACTCTCACTGGAAAGGAAGATTTACAGCAAATGCATTCTTTGCATTTAAGGATTACATTATATGCAACCTTTGAATTAAAGTTTTACTGCATATGCTTGCTTTCTGTTGCAAACATGAACTATCTCAATTCTGCTAACTACAGCATATGCATGGTTTTTGAAATGCATGCAGGAATTTAATCAGCTCAAGTAAATACATCATATGCATGCTTTGTATTGCATGCATGAACTAACTCAATTCAAGTAAATACATCATATGCATGCTTTGTATTGCATGCATGAACTAACCATAGCTGGAAAATAAGCTTTATGCATGCTTTACTGTCTAGCTTTACAGCAAAAGCATGCTTTGTAATGCTAGGTTTCTAGTGTTTCGCTAACATTATATTTCCGTCCCTATAAGCTCGAACATATTCCTGATATGCATCATACCAGAGAACAATGTATTTCATTGAAATTAAGAATTTGTTTTAAATGTAAGAAAATACTTTTCAAAGTTCAATCTGTACTTCTAACATGTCATGCACAAATTAACTCTAATTGTAAATGACCCTTTACAGCATTAGCTTTATATTAATTGAAGCTTTACAGCATGTGCTTTCTTTGTATTGAAGTTTTATAGCATATGCAAGATTTGCATGGAATGCATGAAATAACTCATTGGAAAAGAGGATTTAGAACGCATGGATTCTTTGAATTTAAGTTTTACACAATCTGCATGCTTTGTTCTGAAGTTTTACAGCATATGCATGTTTTGTTTTGCGTGCATGAATTAACTCTCACTGGAAAGGAAGATTTACAGCAAATGCATTCTTTGCATTTCAGGGTTACATTATATGCAACCTTTGAATTAAAGTTTTACTGCATATGCTTGCTTTCTGTTGCAAACATGAACTACCTCAATTCTGCTAACAACAGCATATGCATGGTTATTGAATAGCATGCAGGATTTTATTCAGCTCAAGTAAATACCTCTATGCATTCTTGGTATTGCATGCATGAACTAACTCATCTCAACTGACTACAGCATATGCATGCTTTGTATTGCATGCATGAACTAACCATAGCTGGAAAATAAGCTTTATGCATGCTTTACTGTCTAGCTTTACAGCAAATGTATGCTTTGTAATGATAAGTTTCTAGTGTTTCGCTAACATTATATTTCCGTCCCTATAAGCTCGAACATATTCTTGATATGCATCACACCAGAGAACAATGTATTTCATTGAAATTAAGAATTTGTTTTAAATTAAGTATCAACTTTTCAAAGTTCAAGCTGTACTTCTAACATGTCATGCACAAATTAACTCTAATTGTAAATGACCCTTTACAGCATTAGCTTTATATTAATTGAAGCTTTACAGCATGTGCTTTCTTTGTATTGAAGTTTTATAGCATATGCAAGCTTTGCATGGAATGCATGAAACAACTCATTGGAAAAGAGGATTTAGAAAGCATGCATTCTTTGAATTTAAGTTTTACATATGCTGCATGCTTTGTTCTGAAGTTTTACAGCATATGCATGTTTTGTTTTGCGTGCATGAAATAACTCTCACTGGAAAGGAAGATTTACAGGCAAATGCATACTTTGCATTTAAGGATTACATTATATGCAACTTTTGAATTAAAGTTTTACTGCATATGCATGCTTTCTGTTGCAAACATGAACTATCTCAATTCTGCTAACTACAGCATATGCATGGTTTTAGAAATGCATGCAGTAATTTAATCAGCTCAAGTAAATACATCATATGCATGCTTTGTATTGCATGCATGAACTAACCATAGCTGGAAAATAAGCTTTATGCATGCTTTACTGTCTAGCTTTACAGCAAAAGCATGCTTTGTAATGCTAAGTTTCTAGTGTTTCGCTAACATTATATTTCCGTCCCTATAAGCTCGAACATATTCTTGATATGCATCACACCAGAGAACAATGTATTTCATTGAAATTAAGAATTTGTTTTAAATGTAAGTATCAACTTTTCAAAGTTCAAGCTGTACTTCTAATATGTCATGCACAAATTAACTCTAACTGTAAATGACGCTTTACAGCATTAGCTTTATATTAATTGAAGCTTTACAGCATGTGCTTTTTTTTTTTGAAGTTTTATAGCATATGCAAGCTTTGCATTGAATGCATGAAATATCTCATCGGAAAAGAGGATTTAGAAAGCGTGCATTCTTTGAATTTAAGTTTTACACAATCTGCATGCTTTGTTCTGAAGTTTTACAGCATATGCATGTTTTGTTTTGCGTGCATGAAATAACTCTCACTGGAAAGGAAGATTTACAGGCAAATGCATACTTTGCATTTAAGGATTACATTACATGCAACTTTTGAATTAAAGTTTTACTGCATATGCAGTCTTTCTGTTGCAAACATGAACTATCTCAATTCTGCTAACTACAGCATATGCATGGTTTTTGAAATGCATGCAGGAATTTAATCAGCTCAAGTAAATACATCATATGCATGCTTTGTATTGCATGCATGAACTAACTCAATTCAAGTAAATACATCATATGCATGCTTTGTATTGCATGCATGAACTAACCATAGCTGGAAAATAAGCTTTATGCATGCTTTACTGTCTAGCTTTACAGCAAATGCATGCTTTGTAATGCTAAGTTTCTAGTGTTTCGCTAACATTATATTTCCGTCCCTATAAGCTAGAACATATTCTTGATATGCATCACACCAGAGAACAATGTATTTCATTGAAATTAAGAATTTGTTTTAAATGTAAGAATCTACTTTTCAAAGTTCAAGCTGTACTTCTAACATGTCATGCACAAATTAACTCTAATTGTAAATGACGCTTTACAGCATTAGCTTTATATTAATTGAAGCTTTACAGCATGTGCTTTCTTTGTATTGAAGTTTTATAGCATATGCAAGATTTGCATTGAATGCATGAAATAACTCATTGGAAAAGAGGATTTAGAACGCATGCATTCTTTGAATTTAAGTTTTACACAATCCGCATGCTTTGTTCTGAAGTTTTACAGCAGATGCATGTTTTGTTTTGCGTGCATGAAATAACTCTCACTGGAAAGGAAGATTTACAGGCAAATGCATACTTTGCATTTAAGGATTACATTACATGCAACTTTTGAATTAAAGTTTTACTGCATATGCATGCTTTCTGTTGCAAACATGAACTATCTCAATTCTGCTAACTACAGCATATGCATGGTTTTTGAAATGCATGCAGGAATTATTTCAGCTCAAGTAAATACATCATATGCATGCTTTGTATTGCATGCATGAACTAACCATAGCTGGAAAATAAGCTTTATGCATGCTTTACTGTCTAGCTTTACAGCAAAAGCATGCTTTGTAATGCTAAGTTTCTAGTGTTTCGCTAACATTATATTTCCGTCCCTATAAGCTAGAACATATTCTTGATATGCATCACACCAGAGAACAATGTATTTCATTGAAATTAAGAATTTGTTTTAAATGTAAGAATCTACTTTTCAAAGTTCAAGCTGTACTTCTAACTTGTCATGCACAAATTAACTCTAATTGTAAATGACGCTTTACAGCATTAGCTTTATATTAATTGAAGCTTTACAGTATGTGCTTTCTTTGTATTGAAGTTTTATAGCATATGCAAGCTTTGCATTGAATGCATGAAATAACTCATTGGAAAAGAGGATTTAGAACGCATGCATTCTTTGAATTTAAGTTTTACACAATCCGCATGCTTTGTTCTGAAGTTTTACAGCATATGCATGTTTTGTTTTGCGTGCATGAAATAACTCTCACTGGAAAGGAAGATTTACAGGCAAATGCATACTTTGCATTTAAGGATTACATTATATGCAACCTTTGAATTAAAGTTTTACTGCATATGCTTGCTTTCTGTTGCAAACATGAACTACCTCAATTCTGCTAACAACAGCATATGCATGGTTATTGAAATGCATGCAGGAATTTATTCAGCTCAAGTAAATACATCATATGCATGCTTTGTATTGCATGCATGAACTAACCATAGCTGGAAAATAAGCTTTATGCATGCTTTACTGTCTAGCTTTACAGCAAAAGCATGCTTTGTAATGCTAAGTTTCTAGTGTTTCGCTAACATTATATTTCCGTCCCTATAAGCTAGAACATATTCTTGATATGCATCACACCAGAGAACAATGTATTTCATTGAAATTAAGAATTTGTTTTAAATGTATCAACTTTTCAAAGTTCAAGCTGTACTTCTATGTCATGCACAAATGAACTCCAACTGTAAATGACGCTTTACAGCATTAGCTTTATATTAATTGAAGCTTTACAGCATCTTTGTATTGAAGTTTTATAGCATATGCAAGCTTTGCATTGAATGCATGAAATAACTCATTGGAAAAGAGGATTTAGAAAGCATGCATTCTTTGAATTTAAGTTTTACATATGCTGCATGCTTTGTTCTGAAGTTTTACAGCATATGCATGTTTTGTTTTGCGTGCATGAAATAACTCTCACTGGAAAGGAAGATTTACAGCAAATGCATTCTTTGCATTTAAGGATTACATTATATGCAACCTTTGAATTAAAGTTTTACTGCACATGCTTGCTTTCTGTTGCAAACATGAACTACCTCAATTCTGCTAACAACAGCATATGCATGGTTATTGAAATGCATGCAGGAATTTATTCAGCTCAAGTAAATACATCATATGCATGCTTTGTATTGCATGCATGAACTAACCATAGCTGGAAAATAAGCTTTATGCATGCTTTACTGTCTAGCTTTACAGCAAATGTATGCTTTGTAATGATAAGTTTCTAGTGTTTCGCTAACATTATATTTCCGTCCCTATAAGCTCGAACATATTCTTGATATGCATCACACCAGAGAACAATGTATTTCATTGAAATTAAGAATTTGTTTTAAATGTGATTATCAACTTTTCAAAGTTCAAGCTGTACTTCTATGTCATGCACAAATTAACTCTAACTGTAAATGACGCTTTACAGCATTAGCTTTATATTAATTGAAGCTTTACAGCATGTGCTTTCTTTTTTTTGAAGTTTTATAGCATATGCAAGCTTTGCATTGAATGCATGAAATATCTCATCGGAAAAGAGGATTTAGAAAGCGTGCATTCTTTGAATTTAAGTTTTACACAATCTGCATGCTTTGTTCTGAAGTTTTACAGCATATGCATGTTTTGTTTTGCGTGCATGAAATAACTCTCACTGGAAAGGAAGATTTACAGTAAATGCATTCTTTGCATTTAAGGATTACATTATATGCAACTTTTGAATTAAAGTTTTACTGCATATGCATGCTTTCTGTTGCAAACATGAACTATCTCAATTCTGCTAACTACAGCATATGCATGGTTTTTGAAATGCATGCAGGAATTTAATCTGCTCAAGTAAATACATCATATGCATGCTTTGTATTGCATGCATGAACTAACTCAATTCAAGTAAATACATCATATGCATGCTTTGTATTGCATGCATGAACTAACCATAGCTGGAAAATAAGCTTTATGCATGCTTTACTGTCTAGCTTTACAGCAAATGTATGCTTTGTAATGATAAGTTTCTAGTGTTTCGCTAACATTATACTTCCGTCCCTATAAGCTCGAACATATTCTTGATATGCATCACACCAGAGAACAATGTATTTCATTGAAATTAAGAATTTGTTTTAAATGTAAGAATCTACTTTTCAAAGTTCAAGCTGTACTTCTAACATGTCATGCACAAATTAACTCTAACTGTAAATGACGCTTTACAGCATTAGCTTTATATTGATTGAAGCTTTACAGCATGTGCTTTCTTTGTATTGAAGTTTTATAGCATATGCAAGCTTTGCATTGAATGCATGAAATAACTCATTGGAAAAGAGGATTTAGAACGCATGCATTCTTTGAATTTAAGTTTTACACAATCCGCATGCTTTGTTCTGAAGTTTTACAGCATATGCATGTTTTGTTTTGCGTGCATGAAATAACTCTCACTGGAAAGGAAGATTTACAGGCAAATGCATACTTTGCATTTAAGGATTACATTACATGCAACTTTTGAATTAAAGTTTTACTGCATATGCATGCTTTCTGTTGCAAACATGAACTACCTCAATTCTGCTAACAACAGCATATGCATGGTTATTGAAATGCATGCAGGAATTTATTCAGCTCAAGTAAATACATCATATGCATGCTTTGTATTGCATGCATGAACTAACCATAAGTGGAAAATAAGCTTTATGCATGCTTTAATGTCTAGCTTTACAGCAAAAGCATGCTTTGTAATGCTGTTTCTAGTGTTTCGCTAACATTATATTTCCGTCCCTATAAGCTCGAACATATTCTTGATATGCATCACACCAGAGAACAATGTATTTCATTGAAATTAAGAATTTGTTTTAAATGTAAGTATCAACTTTTCAAAGTTCAAGCTGTACTTCTATGTCATGCACAAATTAACTCTAACTGTAAATGACGCTTTACAGCATTAGCTTTATATTAATTGAAGCTTTACAGCATGTGCTTTCTTTGTATTGAAGTTTTATAGCATATGCAAGATTTGCATTGAATGCATGAAATAACTCATATGAAAAGAGGATTTAGAACGCATGCATTCTTTGAATTTAATGTTTTACACAATCCGCATGCTTTGTTCTGAAGTTTTACAGCATATGCATGTTTTGTTTTGCGTGCATGAAATAACTCTCACTGGAAAGGAAGATTTACAGTTAATGCATTCTTTGCATTTAAGGATTACATTATATTCAACCTTTGAATTAAAGTTTTACTGCATATGCTTGCTTTCTGTTGCAAACATGAACTACCTCAATACTGCTAACAACAGCATATGCGTGGTTTTTGAAATGCATGCAGGAATTTATTCAGCTCAAGTAAATACATCATATGCATGCTTTGTATTGCATGCATGAACTAACCATAGCTGGAAAATAAGCTTTATGCATGCTTTACTGTCTAGCTTTACAGCAAAAGCATGCTTTGTAATGCTAAGTTTCTAGTGTTTCGCTAACATTATATTTCCGTCCCTATAAGCTCGAACATATTCTTGATATGCATCACACCAGAGAACAATGTATTTCATTGAAATTAAGAATTTGTTTTAAATGTAAGAATATACTTTTCAAAGTTCAAGCTGTACTTCTAACATGTCATGCACAAATTAACTCTAACAGTAAATGACCCTTTACAGCATTAGCTTTATATTAATTGAAGCTTTACAGCATGTGCTTTCTTTGTATTGAAGTTTTATAGCATATGCAAGCTTTGCATTGAATGCATGAAATTACTCTTTGGAAAAGAGGATTTAGAAAGCGTGCATTCTTTGAATTTAAGTTTTACACAATCTGCATGCTTTGTTCTGAAGTTTTACAGCAGATGCATGTTTTGTTTTGCGTGCATGAAATAACTCTCACTGGAAAGGAAGATTTACAGGCAAATGCATACTTTGCATTTAAGGATTACATTACATGCAACTTTTGAATTAAAGTTTTACTGCATATGCATGCTTTCTGTTGCAAACATGAACTACCTCAATTCTGCTAACAACAGCATATGCATGGTTTTTGAAATGCATGCAGGAATTTAATCATCTCAAGTAAATACATCATATGCATGCTTTGTATTGCATGCATGAACTAACTCAATTCAAGTAAATACATCATATGCATGCTTTGTATTGCATGCATGAACTAACCATAGCTGGAAAATAAGCTTTATGTATGCCTTACAGTCTAGCTTTACAGCAAATGTATGCTTTGTAATGATAAGTTTCTAGTGTTTCGCTAACATTATATTTCCGTCCCTATAAGCTCGAACATATTCTTGATATGCATCACACCAGAGAACAATGTATTTCATTGAAATTAAGAATTTGTTTTAAATGTAAGTATCAACTTTTCAAAGTTCAAGCTGTACTTCTAACATGTCATGCACAAATTAACTCTAACTGTAAATGACGCTTTACAGCATTAGCTTTATATTAATTGAAGCTTTACAGCATGTGCTTTCTTTGTATTGAAGTTTTATAGCATATGCAAGATTTGCATTGAATGCATGAAATAACTCATTGGAAAAGAGGATTTAGAAAGCATGCATTCTTTGAATTTAAGTTTTACACAATCTGCTTGCTTTGTTCTGAAGTTTTACAGCATATGCATGTTTTGTTTTGCGTGCATGAAATAACTCTCACTGGAAAGGAAGATTTACAGCAAATGCATTCTTTGCATTTCAGGATTACATTATATGCAACCTTTGAATTAAAGTCTTTCTGCATATGCTTGCTTTCTGTTGCAAACATGAACTACCTCAATTCTGCTAACAACAGCATATGCATGGTTATTGAAATGCATGCAGGAATTTATTCAGCTCAAGAAAATACATCATATGCATGCTTTGTATTGCATGCATGAACTAACCATAGCTGGAAAATAAGCTTTATGCATGCTTTACTGTCTAGCTTTACAGCAAATGTATGCTTTGTAATGCTAAGTTTCTAGTGTTTCACTAACATTATATTTCCGTCCCTATAAGCTCGAACATATTCTATATCTACATCAAACCAGAGAACAATGTATTTCATTAATATTAAAAATTTGTTTTAAATGTAAGAATCAACTTTTCAATGTTCAAGCTGAACTTCTAACTTGTCATGGACAAATTAACTCGCACTGTAAATGACCCTTTCGCCTTGCTTTAATATTAATTGAAGCTTTACAGCATGTGCTTTCTTTGTATTGAAGTTTTATAGCATATGCAAGCTTTGCATTGAATGCATGAAATAACTCATTGGAAAAGAGGATTAAGAAAGCGTGCATTCTTTGAATTTAAGTTTTACACAATCTGCATGCTTTGTTCTGAAGTTTTAGAGCATATGCAAGTTTTGTTTGAGTGCATGAAATACTTTGCACTGGAAAGGAAGATTTAAGGCAAATGAAGACTTTCATTTAGGTTACATTAGATGCAACTTTTGATTACCGTTTACTGCATATGCATGCTTTCTGTTGCAAACATGAACTATCTCAATTCTGCTAACTACAGCATATGCATGGTTTTTGAAATACATGCAGGAATTTAATCAGCTCAAGTAAATACATCATATGCATGCTTTGTATTGCATGCATGAACTAACTCAATTCAAGTAAATACATCATATGCATGCTTTGTATTGCATGCATGAACTAACCATAGCTGGAAAATAAGCTTTATGCATGCTTTAATGTCTAGCTTTACAGCAAAAGCATGCTTTGTAATGCTAAGTTTCTAGTGTTTCGCTAACATTATATTTCCGTCCCTATAAGCTCGAACATATTCTTGATATGCATCACACCAGAGAACAATGTATTTCATTGAAATTAAGAATTTGTTTTAAATGTATCAACTTTTCAAAGTTCAAGCTGTACTTCTAATATGTCATGCACAAATTAACTCTAACTGTAAATGACGCTTTACAGCATTAGCTTTATATTAATTGAAGCTTTACAGCATGTGCTTTCTTTGTATTGAAGTTTTATAGCATATGCAAGATTAGCATGGAATGCATGAAATAACTCATTGGAAAAGAGGATTTAGAAAGCGTGCATTCTTTGAATTTAAGTTTTACACAATCCGCATGCTTTGTTCTGAAGTTTTACAGCATATGCATGTTTTGTTTTGCGTGCATGAAATAACTCTCACTGGAAAGGAAGATTTACAGGCAAATGCATTCTTTGCATTTAAGGATTACATTATATTCAACCTTTGAATTAAAGTTTTACTGCATATGCTTGCTTTCTGTTGCAAACATGAACTATCTCAATTCTGCTAACTACAGCATATGCATGGTTTTTGAAATGCATGCAGGAATTTATTCTGCTCAAGTAAATACATCATATGCATGCTTTGTATTGCATGCATGAACTAACCATAGCTGGAAAATAAGCTTTATGCATGCTTTACTGTCTAGCTTTACAGCAAATGTTTGCTTTGTAATGCTAAGTTTCTAGTGTTTCGCTAACATTATATTTCCGTCCCTATAAGCTAGAACATATTCTTGATATGCATCACACCAGAGAACAATGTATTTCATTGAAATTAAGAATTTGTTTTAAATGTAAGTATCAACTTTTCAAAGTTCAAGCTGTACTTCTAATATGTCATGCACAAATTAACTCTAACTGTAAATGACGCTTTACAGCATTAGCTTTATATTAATTGAAGCTTTACAGCATGTGCTTTCTTTGTATTGAAGTTTTATAGCATATGCAAGCTTTGCATTGAATGCATGAAATAACTCATTGGAAAAGAGGATTTAGAACGCATGCATTCTTTGAATTTAAGTTTTACACAATCCGCATGCTTTGTTCTGAAGTTTTACAGCATATGCATGTTTTGTTTTGCGTGCATGAAATAACTATCACTGAAAGGAAGATTTACAGCAAATGCATTCTTTGCATTTCAGGGTTACATTATATGCAACCTTTGAATTAATGTTTTACTGCATATGCTTGCTTTCTGTTGCTAACATGAACTATCTCAATTCTGCTAACTACAGCATATGCAAGGTTTTAGAAATGCATGCAGTAATTTAATCAGATCAAGTAAATACATCATATGCATGCTTTGTATTGCATGCATGAACTAACTCAATTCAAGTAAATACATCATATGCATGCTTTGTATTGCGTGCATGAAATAACTCTCACTGGAAAGGAAGATTTACAGGCAAATGCATACTTTGCATTTAAGGATTACATTATATGCAACCTTTGAATTAAAGTCTTTCTGCATATGCTTGCTTTCTGTTGCAAACATGAACTATCTCAATTCTGCTAACTACAGCATATGCATGGTTTTTGAAATGCATGCAGGAATTTAATCAGCTCAAGTAAATACATCATATGCATGCTTTGTATTGCATGCATGAACTAACCATAACTGGAAAATAAGCTTTATGCATGCTTTACAGTCTAGCTTTACAGCAAATGCATTCTTTGTAATGATAAGTTTCTAGTGTTTCGCTAACATTATATTTCCGTCCCTATAAGCTCGAACATATTCTTGGTATGCATCACACCAGAGAACAATGTATTTCATTGAAATTAAGAATTTGTTTTAAATGTAAGAATCTACTTTTCAAAGTTCAAGCTGTACTTCTAACATGTCATGCACAAATTAACTCTAACTGTAAATGACGCTTTACAGCATTAGCTTTATATTAATTGAAGCTTTACAGCATGTGCTTTCTTTGTATTGAAGTTTTATAGCATATGCAAGCTTTGCATTGAATGCATGAAATAACTAATTGGAAAAGAGGATTTAGAAAGCATTCATTCTTTGAATTTAAGTTTTACACAAACCGCATGCTTTGTTCTGAAGTTTTACAGAAGATGCATGCTTTGTTTTGCGTGCATGAAATAACTCTCAAAGGAAAGGAAGATTTACAGCAAATGCATACTTTGCATTTAAGGATTACATTACATGCAACTTTAGAATTAAAGTTTTACCGTACTGCCACACCTTCCCTTGCTTTTCGGCTTGCAACATTACTAGCTCACTCTACTACTACCGCATATGGCATGGTTATTTTGATTGCAATGCAGGAATTTAATTCAGCTCAGTAAACTCAGCAATACCATCGCTTTGAGTGCATTCAATGAACAACAAGAGCTGAAAAGAACTGTTGAATGCTTCAAAACTTCAAGAATCTCTTTTCTATGCATTGAACTCGAGACATTTCTTCTTCAAAGCATCAAAATCCTTAAAGCACTGTATATTTCTAGAAAAGAGAAACTTGTTTTTAAATGTAAGAAACACTTTACAAGCTGAACTTTCTAACCTTGCGTACATGCATCTGCATTCTTTGATTGTATATTACAGAATATCCATGCTTTTGTATTCCATCTGTTTATCAATACATGCTTGTTTTGCATGCAATGAAAAAACCTCACTGGAAAGAAAAGTTACAAAACCATGAATTCTTTGAAATGAAGTTTTAACAGCTGTGCATGCTTCTTCTGCAAGCCATTGGTGTTACGGGGCTGACGAGACGTGAGACGTTCGGATCCAAATGCAAAGCTTTAATTGGAGAAGACACAGACGTGGTCATAAAGCAGGCAGGGTCAAACAATGGCAGACAGGTATATGGCAGGCAAAACACAAGAATAATCCTAGGGCCAGCGAAGGTCATCGAACGGCGAACAGAATCAAAAAAGGGGCAAGACTAAAGGAGAAATCCAGGAAAACAGGCGAAGATCAAAACCGGAGAAAACAGACAAGGCTAAGGCAGGGAAACAAACGAGGGCTCCGTAGTGTCGCTATCGCTAGGGGAGTGATAATCGCTGAAACAATACTCGGCAGAGGGAAGGGATCAGAGTGAGTGTTATATAGTGAGGGAGTGATATGAAACAGCTGGGTGCAATCAGTGTAAACAGCTGTGTGCAACCCGTGCTGAGTGCAATCAGTGCAATGCATGATGGGAAAAGTAGTCCTGGGTGATGTGCAACATTGTGTAGTGCGAGAGTCAATGAAATTGAAGTTCATGGACCGGATTCGTGACATAGCCCCCCCCCCCCCAAGGAGCGGCTTCCAGACGCTCAAAAAACCTTTATGATTCCGGAGGGCGGAGGAGTGGAGGCGGAACAGGGGGAGGGATGGAGGGCCACCTGGAAGTGGAGAGACCGGGCACTGAGGCAGGACTGGCGGAGCAGAGAACCAAGGCGGAACCGGCAGCTCAGGTGGAGCGGAGGCGGAACAGGGGGAAGGACGGAGGGCCAAGTCCAAGGATAGGAAGGAGACCGCCGGAGGAGCTGAGGACCACCACAGCAGAGTAGACGGGACCGAAGATCCCCACGGCGTAGCAGAAGACCAACAGAACCAGACAGCAGACCACCACAGCGGAGCAGAAGACCCCCAGAACCAGAGAACCACCACGGCCAGACAGTAGACCACCACGGCGGAGCCGAGGACCACCAGAGCCAGACAGTAGAACCACCACGGCGGAGCAGAAGACCCCCAGAGCCAGACAGTAGACCACCACGGCGGAGCAAAGGACCACCACGGCAGAGCAGAAGACCAACACGGCAGAGCAGAAGACCACCACGGAGGAGCAGACGGAGCAGAAGACCACCACAGCAGAGCAGAGGACCACCACGGCGGAGCAGAGGGAACAGGAAACCCTCTTGGTGAACCACACTGATCAGGAGACCATGGCAGAGACTGTAACGTAGAGAGAGCAGAGGCAGACAACACAGACAGAACATTGGGTTGATAGACAAGACTGAGCATTCAGAGGCAGCCTCCCTGGCTGGGTCGGGACAGGACAGAAGTTCACAAATGACCTCCTTGGCAGACACAAAGCACACAAAGAATTCACTGACGGCCTCCATAGCCGTGACAAGACGAGCAGGGAGCTCGCAAACGGCCTCTAAAGCTGTGACAGAACGAGCAGGGAGCTCACAAACGGCCTCTATAGCTGTGACAGGATGAACAAGGGAATGCACGCATGGCCTCTATAGCTGTGACGATGAACAGTGAGTTCATAGGCGGCCTCCTTGGCCGTAACAGGACGAGCAGAGAGTTCATAGACGGCCTCCTTGGCCGGAACAGAACAGGCAGAGAGTTCGTAGACGGCCTCCTTGGCCGGAACAGAACAGGCAGAGAGTTCATAGACGGCCTCCTTGGCCGGAACAGAACAGGCAGAGAGTTCGTAAACGGCCTCCTTGGCCGTAGCAGGACAGACAGCGAGTTCATGAACGGCCTCCGACCGGACAAGACAGACAGAGTCTAGCCGGCCTCCTTGGCCGAACAGACAGGCAAAAGGTGCTTGGCTGTACCCTCCACCACGCAAGGAACTGAGGCAAGTGTCGCCATCTTGGGAGGTTCTGCAGCCTGTGCCGCCACCTCTGAATAGACTACAGTGGACACCATGGCCTCTGGGAGCACAGCAGCGGGCACCGCTACGTCGGGAGGTTCTGCAGCGTAAGCCGCCGCCTCTGGAGATGTTGCTCTGGAGATGTTGTTGCTGCCTCTAGCAAATCGGCGGTGGTGTACGTGGCCCAGATACACCATAAAGCAAACCCCTATATGGGAAGTGCTGCAGACAGGGGAATGAGTTCATGAATAGATGAGTGAGAGTGAGTGGGTTTGGGGATACCAGCGGTGCGTGCAGACACCAGCGGGGTATCCCTCACACTGGCTACCAACTGGGATACCGAAGGACTGACCTTGAGAATCTGGTTGTGACAGACGGACGGGACATGACTCTGGATGATCAGCTGTGATGCAGCGAGATTCTGGATGAATAACTGAGGCGTGACGAGACTCTGGCGATCAGCTGCGACTTGACTTGACTCCGGAAGATCCACTGTGACTTGACTTGACTGAGGAAGATCAACTGTGACCTGACTTTCCTCATGACGGTCAGTTGTGACTTGACTAGACTCATGAATATCAGTTGTGACTCGACGAGATCATGAATATCAGTTGTGGCTTGACTAGACTCATGAATATCAGTTGTGACTCGACCGAACTCAGGATGAACAACTGTGACTAGACTAGACTCATGAATATCAGCTGTGACTAGACCAGACTCATGATGATAAGGGGGCGTGTAGATTGACTGAACTCAGGAATAACAACTGTGACTTGACTAGACTCAGGAAGATCAGCTGTGGCTTGACTGGACTCGGGAAGAACAACTGTGGCTTGCCTAGATAGACTCGGGAAGAACAACTGTGGCTAGACTAGATGCGGTTGTGTCCACCATCTTGTGATCAGGCTCCGCAACTGCCACCATTTTGTGAGCTTGCTCTGGTTCAGCCATCACCTCAATCACAGACATGGTGTCGCTTCCTTCCCCCGCGACACCCACCGTGAGCTGAACCATTAGTCAGCAAGGCATATTCAATAAAGTCCCTTTTAACTACAGTTGCATTCACTCCTTGTCATAGGGCGGCTGTCGTGGTTTCATGGTGAGTCCAAAAGGGGGGGAAAAGAAAAAAAAAAAAAAAAAAAAAAAAAAAACAAGTCCTTAATAAAATCTCATCATAGAGTGGTACCTGATAAGATAGTTCACAAAACCGGTGAACATACTCCTCAATAGAAAAGACCTCCTTGCCGAAGATGTAGCAGCTCAGTGACTGGGTCCATACCAGGCCAGAGACCACTGAGAAAGCTGCTGGATCCTTGCTGGGCCGAGTATTCTGTTACGGGGCTGACAAGACGTGAGACATGCATCCTAAAGCAAAGCTTTAATTGGTGGCGTTTCAAGACCATACGTGTTATAACAGGCAGGGTCGAACAATGGCAAACTGGTATATGGCGGGCAAGACACGAGAATAATCCTAGGGCTAGCGTGGGTTGATGAACTGCAGACAGAGTCACAGGGGGAAGGCTAAAGGGAGGAATCCAGGAAAATAGGCGAAGATCAAAAACCGAGAAAAAGACAAGGCTAAGTCTAAGGCTAAGGCTAAGGCAGGGAAAACAAACGAGGGCTCTGTAGTGTCGCTATCACTAGGGGAGTGATAATCGCTGAACAATACTCAGCAGAGAGAGGGATGAGAGTGAGTGTTATATAGTGAGGGAGTGATATGAAACAGGTGTGTGCAATTCGTGCTGATTGCAATCAGTGCAATGCATGATGGGAATTGTAGTCCGGGGTGATGTGCAACAGTATGTAGTGCGAGAGTCAATGAA
>JADLZN010010870.1:0-116250 GCA_018155175.1 Sinocyclocheilus anophthalmus
CCTGTGGAGACAACGAGATGGGAAGAGACAAAACGAGTTATAAAAAGGAAAGAGGGAATGAAAGAGCAACCAGAAAGGAACCCGAGAGGTCCCGGCCTCTGTATGTGAATCACAGTGTAGGGTCTGTGGAGACTCAATTAAGCTGATGTTCTGCGCTTTGAAACACTCCAAGCAAACCGTTTTCAAAGACCAATGCCAATGCTGTTGACAACTTTAAAGGGATAGTGCACCCAAAAATAAAAATTCTGTCATCAATTACTCAACCTCATGCCACCAAGATGTGTTTTTGTCAGTAGCAACCCAGTAAAGCAGCCTGAAACACGTGGTACTTGGCTGATCTCATAAACTCAAAGAGCGGCTGAACGTTTTTTTTTTTTTGGACAAACTGTTTGATTCTTTCAAACATAAAAAAGAACATAAGTGGGATCAGCAAACAGTTAGGAAGAAGGAATAACGAATATTGCCAAATAATGACAGTCGGATAGGAAAGAAAGAAAATAAATAAATAAATAATTAATAAGGAAAAAACTAAAAAGTTACATTATATAATCATCATTCCTTAACATAATCCAATAAATTGGAAGAAAAACATTAATAGTCCCAGTTTTGGCCTTATTTACTGCCGTAAACCAGTGAACAACATTCTATTTTGTATTAAACTTGCACAGAAGTCAGAGAGCGGCTGCCCATTTTTGAGAATAATAAAAAAAAAAGCATATCAAGGAACACAAAATTAATACCTGTGGCTCCTGACGATGTATTGAGGTCTTATGAAGCAAAATGATCGGTCTGTGCAAGAAACTGAGCATTATTTACTACATTATTACCTGTAATCCATAGCCTCAGGCAATTTGGTGTGGCTTAATGTGTGGCTTAATTGTTCTTTTTCTGTAAATGGTTCATGTGTTGCATATTATGTTTGTTTTCTGACGAGTACAATGGTGCAGTTCATTGTACGGTCATTTACGAATCTCAATGAAGTATATGTATACCTAATTGAGGTCTTACAGCACAAAACAATGAGTGAAAGGTGATGTGTTGCATGTCTAAAGCATAGAAAATGCGAATAAAAACTAGCCTCAGTTCACCTTTTTACAATAAAAAAAGCAAAAACTCCGGACCAATTTGCCTGATTTGGATTTTCGGATTAATGATGGCTAAATAAGGTTCAGTTTCTTGCACGGGCCTGATTGTTACGATTCATGGCCATCAAACATATAGTCAAGCGCCATTGTGTATTAATTTTGTGTTTTGATTCCTTTTTTTTAAGTCTCAAACTTTAAGTTGCTGACTGGCATTTTCGGAACCACCCAAGGACCACAGTTTCGCTAACAAAACTGTTATATCCAAGAAAAAAAAGGCCACCTACATTTTGGATGGCCTGAGGGTGAGTAAATTAACAGCAAATTTCATTTTTGAGTGAATTATCCCTTTAAAACGATATCAAACCTAAACATACCTGGTTGAATTGAGAAAAAAAACCGAGAAAGGAAATGTTGGGGTATTTTTTAGGCTAAAAAGTGACTAATCTCACCAGGGCGAGCCAGATATCAGTACTGTCGGGCTGAAGTGTGGCAGCCTCTCTGTAAACCTCCAGTGCCTCCTCGTATCTACCAGTGTTGTAGTATAAAGCCCCAAGAGGGGTCAGGATATCCACTTTACGAACCACTTGCAGTGCTCTGTGAGACACGCACAAACACACACACCCACCTTAGCTGTGCAAGCTGGATACACCGTTTAGACTATTCGGTTTCATTTGATCTCATCTTACCTTTTGTACCATAGCTCCGCCTCTTTATTGTCATTGGACGAGCGAAGAAGACGACCCAGGTTCACCATGGCAACATAGTGAGATGGCTTGAGACGCACCGCTTCCTGGTAATGAAAGGCTGCACGATCCCCATGACCTAAAACGGAGACAGGTATGTAGGTTGTGTATAATATGTGGTTGACATGAAGCATGTAACATAACACATGTTTAGGGCCCTATAATTTCCATGATGTGGAAAATGTGGATGGAATCATGGAATCCAGTCATAAAAACGGAATTTACTCTATAAAGCGAGTAATGTCACAGAATTTGCCAAATTTTGAATAAATGCATCAGAAGTAGGTCAGTACACTTCAATCAAATCGCGATATGGACTAGTATCTGTAAATATTAAGCAGCAAAATACTATTTAAATATGAATCTTGCATGTTCTGCGTGTCTCGGTGTGAATGAATGGCGCAGATGCGCGATTACATTTAATACAGACATAGTGAAGCGTGCGTGATGCTCACAGTGTTTTCAGCCTCTGCCGCCTCAAAATATGAACACATGAACATAATCTGTAGAACTGCTCTGAGAGTCAACTTCATGAGCATTTTTATCGTCATATCATATACAAACAGAAACCTAAAGGTCTTCACAACAACCCATCAAACTAGCATCATGCAGGTTGATCTAGTTAAAGACGTTCTAGAAGTTTCTTACCAGTGTCCACCAGGAACACGCCGTAGTTGTTATGGAGGTCAGAACTGTCAGGGCAGTTCTCAATTCCCTTGGTATAAATTTCATTTGCTTCTTTTGAATGTCCCTACACAAAAATGAGGGACAAAAATAAGTACATAAAATGTGGCCTTTATTAGGTATTGCAAAAAAACTGACCAAAAAAATCACTTTGTATGTGTATGATTTACTAAAACGAGCACAAATGACAGAGAGGACGACCTGGTCAGCATACAGAGAGGCCAGGCTGGAGTACGCATCAGCAAAATGGGGACCGAAACGAATCGATTCCTTCAACATCCTCTCCGCCTCTTCCTCCTTCCCCTGAGACCTGCATAACAATATCACCATCATCCTCTTCCTCATACACACAGACACAGTGGCTGCGTCCGAAACTGAAGGCAGCAGCACAAAAAACATGAAATTACTTCTGTGAACCACGACATCAAATGCTATTTTTATCCTTTCCAGCATTCGGTTGTACCTGGGTGCGTTCCAACCTTGGCATATGGCACACAAAAGCAGCATTCTCAGATTTCCGACACAAGTAATGTTGCAATAGCGTTTGTGTATTTACTTCAGAAGGCTACCAAATTGTGTATTTACTTCAGACGTTTGTGTATTTTATGGAAGCTTGTTTCCACCACCGAATCAAAATATAAAAGGTAATTGCAAGTTTTCATCTCACAATTCTTACCTTTTTTCTCACAATTACAAGTTTACGTCTCACAATTCTGATGTTTTCTCAGAATTGTGAGTTTATCACACAATCCTGACTTTATACCAATAAATAAAGCCAGTCGGTATAAAGGTCAGAATTGTGAGATTTAAACTCACAATTGCGAGAAAAAAAGTATTTTTTTCAGAGATTGGACTGGTCAGAATGTGAGTTTATATCCCGCATCTATAATTGCTGAGAAAAAAGTCATAATTGTTGAGATGACACAGTATTAATACTTTTTAGTTTTTATTCAGTGGCGGAAACATTCTTCCATAGTAGTATTTACTTCAGAAAGTTATCAATTTGTGCCTTTACTTCAGAAGGTTACCAATTTGTTACTTCAGAAGGTAAGGAATTGATGTATTTACTTTAGAAGGTTGCCCAGGTTGAAGAGAGCTCTGTTGTGATGAGGGTTAATATTCAGCGCTCTCCTGTAATAAACTTCAGCCTCCTCTGCCTGGTGAGTCAGGGTGCCCAGATTATTCAGAGCACTGGCATGTCGAGGGTACAGTCTATACAAAAACACAGAGGCAATTTACGGATTTACATAATCAAACGAAAGCACTGATTCTTAACCAAAAGTATGAAGCAAACTGGGGTATTAAGGTGTATTTTGGCAATTGGAAATGCTCCATCAGCAGACAAAACCATTCAGTGTCAAATTGTTCTCATGCCCACATACACACACTTACCTGAGGGCTGTTTTATAGTGGTAAATGGCTTCTTGGTTTCGTCCCCTGTCCTTCAGGAAGTTGGCATAGTTGTAATGAACTTTAGCATTGTGAGGTAAAGTTTGAATGCCAGACCTGACGGAGAATGAAGAAAACAGATCAGGACCCAGATGGCACAGAGAAAGAAAAAGCTTATCAGTTTGAAAGGATAAAAATCTAAAGAATGCAACACTTCATGCAAAATTACATTAAAAATGATAAAAAATAACCAGGGTTATCATAGTTACTAAAGCTAAAACTACATAAAAAGCTTTTGTTTGCAACATCTCTCATTGACATTTAGTTTAACTTAACTTACTAATTATGTACTAATTCAAATTAAAAAAGAAATAAAAAAAAAATAATTAAAAATAAATGACATATTTAAAAAAAAAAAAAAAACTAATACAACTGACAAAAAAAAAATTAACAACTTAATAAAATTAAATGAAACCAGATAATCTATCTATCATAAAAAATTGAATAACGCACAAATGTAATAAGTATATATTTTCATTAAAAATAGCACATTTCATATATCAGGGTTATTATAGTTAACTAAAAGTATATTAAAAAAATGAGTTACTTACTGAAATTAAATGAAAAAATATTTAAAAACCTTATTCTCATTTCAGTTAGTTTACAAGCCAATTTTCATTTAGTTTACCTTGCTTGTGCCTGCAAAACTACCTAACAAACCAAAAATCAAGAACAAATATCGACAGACATTTACCAAGACAACTACTACCCAAAAACCTTTACTACCTAAACATAAACAAGGAGCCGACAAAGCAACATTATGCAAATATACAATGTTTTCATTTTAAAATTTTAGCTTAAAGTTTTGTGTGTGTATACACACCACACAAACAACCCCCGTATAATTCCCAAAATATTAATAAAAACTATATTAGTATCTCAATGATACTAAAAATCACACCGAAAATAGTCAAATATACAAACAAAAAATCTCAGCCAGGCCCTCTTCAATTGATAATCCAGTTAGTCAACCACCTAAATCAACACTGACCAGCTAGAAACTAGCTACCATGTTACAAAACCCAGCCTTCATCTTCATAAACTGGTTTATTCTGGATCTTACAGCAGGAAGTGAATATGAACATTCACACACCCACACACCTGAACAGGGCTTCTCTGGAGAGCCAGATCTCATTCTGTTGGACGGTCTTCCAGGAGAAGAGGAGGAGGACCACCAGCATGGACACCGTTAGCGCGGCTGCTCCCCACCGACTGACCACTGAATACAGTCTGTTCAGCCCGTGCACCACCAGAACACAGTAACCCATACTGGACAGACACAAAGAGAGTGTTATGGAAAAATCCTTTGTAATGTGAGCAACACTGTATAGATGGATGAATTAGAGCAGTTTTGGAAAAGTCCACAGGTAATGTACTGTAGAGAGTATTGTGGGTGGAAAATGGCATATTTCAAACTATGATGCCTTTCAGCATTTAATGTTCACTCATGTATTTAATGTTATTTCAGACAGCTAAAGAACCATTTTCCTAGGTGGACATCTAACTCATGAAAAATAGCAATAATATACCCTTTAAAAATATTACGTCTATGCAAGACTTTAATTAAATATTAAAAATGACAAATGACTTGTGTTAAAGATCAAACAACTCTTAGGAAAGTATCTACAATATGTGACCCTGAAGCACAAAACCATAAGGGTCAATTTTTCGAAATTGAGATTATAGCTCATCTGAAAGTGAATAAAAAGCTTTCATTGCAAGTATGGTTTGGATACAATGTATTATGGCTATTGCTACAAATATAGCTACCTGTGCTACTTAAGATTGGTTTTGTGCTCCAGAGTCACATATCATTCATGTGTGTAGCATAAATGCTGAATGACAAAACATGCAATGACAAGTAAAACTAAAAGGTATTAGGATTGATTTTTTACCACCAAAAAAAAGTGCGAAAAAAAAAAATTTGAACAAACAAAAAAATCTCCATGAAATAACAATAACTACAAATTAAAAAGGGACTTGATTTGCAATGAATAGTAAGTAAATATGCAAAAATTACAGAAGAAGTGTAAAGTTTAAGAATCCAGATTATACAAAAAACATAAATACTAACATATATTATAGGATAGTAATATTGTATAAATATCAGAAATTATTATTGTTTAAATTATGATATTTTTTGTTTAGTTTTATTATTTTATTTTATTTTTTGCAGTGTGGATTGGTTATTATTATCAAACACTAAATATTGTGCTAATTATTGTAACCCTGGTATGATCCACCAGGTAAGAATCAAGGCAAAAGCATTTAAAATTGCAAACACAAACACAAAATCAGACACATCTGTGAATTATATTTGTTGACTTGAGTGCATATTTGAAGGTAATCATGAGAAGGACAAAACGCCCTTCAATCCTTTAGCCACAGGAAAGGGGCCGATCCTATTCCACATCTCACACTGTTTATTTTCAGACACTGGTGTCACTGTTGACACGGTCAAAAACAGCTCAAGTCAAACACAATTACATGAATCCTCCACACAGAGAATATTACGTACTAGTGTTGAAAAAGACTGTTGAAGGGAAAAAATGAGTTATATCAAATAGCATATTCCCTGGGAATATCGGTTTCATGTTTTTTGTTGATACTTATTCAGTGTTTCTGGGGTTTAATTTGGATTCAATATCCTTCCAATCTCATTTTCTTTCTTTGTCTCTGCTTTGCTTCACAGAAAGCGACACCTCCCTTTCCCGTCAACACCCACTCCTCAAAAACAGAACATATGAGGAATCCTGCGGCTTCACACACACACTTTGACTGCTTCCCACACACACTCACACACTTCTGAAAAAGGTGGGTCATGCCCGTCACAAGGGGCTTGTTTCGTACTTGACCCACCTTTCCTGCGCATGTGAATGTGTTGCTGTGTCCAACCGCATACCCTGTACAAGGCATTATTTTGGTTCTAAATATCGTCTTGCCTTGCTCTGATATTTTGGTTCTAGATATGGTTCCGATTCTCTTCTATACCCTTCTCGCGTTTGATACTGCAACTCAGGCGATGTCCCCATTTCCTCTGCTCCGCCTAATTCACCGTTTCCCTTTACTCCTCCGGTCTCGTTTGGCGACGCCACCCTTTTCCTCCCGCCTTATTCTCTCTTTTTGCCCTGTCCCTTTCTCCGTTTGTGATTCTGTTATGTTTTGTGTCCTATCATAGTGTTCATCACGGCTCTTGCACCATCTATGTGCTCGTTGTGTCGTGCGAGACCGGCATCTTTATACTACATTCCGGGATTGTATGATTATGCCCCCTACTCTCTAGAGATTTCCTTACTGCTCCAGGCTTCCGCAGTTCAGTCTGATGAACGTGAAACCCTGGTGTGTCTCTCAACATCATTCAACTTCAACAACCATCATAATCGACTTTAGTTTTAACGTCCCACTGTGTTTCTGGCTAACCTCTGAACTTACAAACAACTAACCATCTTGTTTCCGATCAATAAGGAGCGCACTATGCACAGCTCAGCTCACTGTCAAGTTGGCAACACCACCCCGTCAACCCAGTTCTAACCCCCGGTTGTTGGTGGCGTTTATATCGGATTGATGGAAAACACTCAACTTTCATCTGGAGGCCGCATTATCTGGCAGCAGTACACCACCTGATATGGTGTAGAGCAATAGATCGCGTTAGCTCGCACACCCCCCCCGTTTCAAGTTGAAAAGGTTGAATGCTAGATACCCCGATTGTCTTACACCAAACTCCACCGCAGCTTTCCCACTCTACAAGGATCTTCGCGCTGTAATTGAAGGCCGCCCGCCGAGCGTGTGTCGGAGACTTGTGGATTTTTCTCAGTTTGGACTCTCATTCTCTGCGGCACCCCTCACGCAGTCGGCTCGATTTGGTGAGTAAATAATGTAGTACTAAATTTCTCCACGTGTTCTGATGAAAAACAAACTCAGGGTGAGTAAATTTTTAGCTAACATTCATTTTTGGGTAAACTATTCCGTTATTTCTCTTAAAGTCACAATGACAAAAGTCCTTAATGATCCTAATTTCTTTATGCAAAAACAGATTAATTTGAGGTAAATTATAACATTTTTATGAGACCAAGTATGAGCAATAGTAACTGTGATGTTCCCCTTATATTTTTACTGCACAGACACAATTAAAGTGAATCAGAGCCTGAGAGCAACTCACATTCCTCTCATAGCTTTTCACTGATGTGTGTGTGGCTGCATGTGTATATAAATGATTTGGCCTCTGAGCCGCAGTGCCGCCCTCACGTGCCTGACTACGGGTATTAACAAAGACAGTTCTACTAATATTTACCCAACATGCATAGAGAAGTACCGCCTAAACACCAAGATAAGTGCCCATCTGATCCTAACACAGGCCATTAAATTCACTGAGCAGAACAAACCACTCATTACTCATAACTAAGTGTACTCAGGGATGAAATGCTGTGTGTACTTGTATTTATGTGTGTGTATGTGGGCGTTGTCAGGTCACCGCTACTCCGAGCTAATAAGATAATTTTTGAACAACCTCTATTAAATGCCTTGCCTCATTGTTCAAATTTCTGTTTAATCTCGACAGTTTAGATAAATACAAACACATACACACACATTTATAACAGATCAGTGGTGCATTATGGGAAGCTGGGCTCAAGACAGATTATGTACTGTTATCAGTGGTGTGTTATCCCCACAGCGGGATGAAGGAGAATGAGGGAGAAAAAAATGGAAGTTAAATTTGTAATGCTTTATAAAAAAAACGTCAATGAGAGCAAGAGTTTTTACAAAGGACATTCTTAGGCGTCACATATATTTTACGGGCACATCCGCACACAAACACACCACACACACACACACACACACAACACACACACACACACACACACAACCTGGGCATTAAGGAGAACTCTTTCCGGCCACCACAAATCCCACGGGAAAAAAAGAACAGATTACTGGCTGGGATGAGGGAAAGACAGGAAAGAGGCACCCAACACTCCTTTCCCTTTCTCTTCTACACAAGAGAGAGCGACGCAAAGTGAGACAGGGACGGAGAGAGAGACAGGGGCTGTTTGTGTTAGAGAAACCAAAAGTTTTCTGACATTTCGCAGACAATGTCAGTGGAGCTTGGCCTATGCAAATCTGCAGCTCCACTGTTATTTTGTGCTAGGCATGGTAGATACTCTGAAAGGGAAGGTTTTTTTTTTATGGTGGTCCAAGAAAGCCAACTGGTACAAAAACAAAAACACGTGCAAATGAAAAAACACTTGCAAATTAAGAAAACATCTTCATCAGCACAACAACATGTGCTGCAAATACTCACAGCGGAAATGTTTCAAGGGGACCCCAACAAGTTGTGAAAGCAAGTTAGCCAGCTTACATAACTCTTCACAGTTAATGGTGTATTTCATCAGATTATTTATGCTAACAATACCCAAAAGACTAAGAAATTATTGACCAACCAAACGATAAAGGTCATTGACAACACCATTAACGAGTAGACATTGAACAATAAGCATATCCCAGCCAGATTCGTAACTTGTTGGGGTCCCCTTGAAACACTTCCGTTGTGGTCTGTGCTATTTGCAGCATGTTTATGTATTTGGTTGTGAGAATTTGTAGTGCATTTGCATTGTGAGAACTTGCAGCACATTTTTATATTTGGTTGCATTGTGAGTATCTGCAGCACACTTCTGTATTTGGTTGTGTTGTGAGTACTTGCAGCGCGTTTCTTTATTTGGTTGTGAGTATTTTACAGTTCTGTACTCGGTTGCATGTGAGTATCTGCAGCAACATTTGTGTATTTGGTGTTGTGAGAATTTTCGCACTGTTTGCATTGGTTGCAGTGTGCGTACCATGCAGAGGTTGTGTAAAGTTTGTGTGAGTATTTCAGCGTATTTCTGATTTGGTATTGTGAGTATTTGCAAACATTTTATGGATTTGGGTTGCATGTGAGTATTGCAGACATTTTGTATTGGTTGTGTTGAGTATTTGCAATGCTTTTTTTATTGGTTGCGTTGTGATATTTACATTTACATTTAGTCATTTAACAAATGCTTTTATCCAAAGCGACTTACAAATGAGAACAATGGAAGCAATCAAAATCAACACAAAAGCAATGATATACAAGTGCTATAACAAGTCTCAGTTTGCTTAAACGCAATACACGTAGCAAGGTTTTTTTTATTATATAATAAATAAAAAGAAGACCGATAGAATGGAAAACAAAGAGCAAGCTAGTGTTAGAGGTCTTTTATGCTTTGTTAATTGTATAATAAATAAAAGGAAAACAAATATAAATTTAGAATACAAAAAGATTAGAAAAGCTAATTTTTTAAAAAGAAAACAAGCAGAAAATGAATAGAGTGCAAGTCTAAAAGACTTTTATTTTTTTAAAGAATAGAATTATAATAGAGAGTGCTAGAGTTAGAGGGTCAAATAAAGATGGAAGAGATGTGTTTTTAGCCGATTCTTGAAGATGGCTAAGGACTCAGCTGCTCGGATTGAGTTGGGCAGGTCATTCCACCAGGAGAGAACATTTAAAGAGAGAAAGTGATTTTGTGCCTCTTTGAGATGGCACAATAAAACGCCGTTCAATTGCAGAACGCAAGCTTCTAGAGGCAAATAAGTCTGAAGTAATGAATTTAGGTAAATGGGTGCAGAGCCAGTGGTGTTTAGGCAAACATTAATGTCTCTGAATTTATGCGAGGAATCTTTGTAGCAGTGCAAAATGAATAAACAGGGGGGAGAGTGCTTCTTTCAGTCATTAAAACTTAATCCTTGCTGCACGTTCTGGATTAATTGTAAAGGTTTGATAGAACTGGCTGGAAGACCTGTCAAGAAGAGCATTGCAATAGTCCAGCCTGGACAGAACAAGAGCTTGAACAAGGAGTTGTGAAGCATGTTCCGAAAGAAAGGGCCTGATCTTCTTGATGTTGAATAAAGCAAATTTGCAGAACTGGGCAGTTTTAGCAATGTGGTCTAAGAAAATCAGCTGATCATCAATCGTAACTCCAAGGTTTCTGGCTGTTTTTGAAGGAGTTATGGTTGATGTGCCTAACTGGATGGTGAAATTGTGATGAAACGATGGGTTTGATGGAACCACAAGCAGTTCTGTCTTGGCAAGGTTGAGTTGAAGGGGATAGTCCTTTATTCAGCAAGAAATGTCTGTTAGACATGCTGAGATGCGAGCAGCTATCGTCAGATCACCAGGATGGAATGAGAGGTAGAGTTGAGTGTCATCAGCATAGCAGTGATATGAAAAGCCATGTTTCTGAATGACAGAACCTAGTGATTCCATGTAGACAGAGAAGATAAGTGGTCCAAGAACTGAGCCCTAAGGCACCCCAGTAGTTAGATGTTGCGACTTGGACACCTCAACTCTCCAAGATACCTTGAAGGACCTATCTGAGAGGTAAGACTCAAACCACTGGAGTGCAATTCCTGAGATGCCCTTTGCCAATAGGGTTGACAGGAGGATCTGGTGGTTCACCATATCAAAAGCAACAGACAGATCCAGCAAAATAAGTATAAAAGATTTGGAATCCGCTCTTGCCAGTCTTAGGGTTTCAACAACTGAGAGCAAGGCAATCTAGGTTGAACGTCCACTTCTGAAACCAGACTGGTTGCTGTCCAGGAGGTTGTTCAGTGTGAGAAAGGCAGAGACTTGGTTGAACAGCTCGTTCGAGTGTTTTTGCAATGAAAGGAAGAAGAGAGTTCTCCATAATAGATGGGTTAAGGGTGGGCTTCTTAAGTAGTGAGGTTATACGAGCAGAGCCGATCCTCCCTATACGCTAAGTATGCAAGCTGCGTAGGGATCCCGAAACACCAGGGGTCCCCCTTGCTCTCAAAGATGATTTAATTTTAGTTTCGTTTTTGAATTTGGCCAGCGGTTATGGATAGGGCTGGGAAAATAAATCGATGCATCGCGAATCGAGAAATTATTCCGCATCGATTCTGAGATTTTCCGAATGCATCGCGATTCTTTCTTGAATCGGTTCTGAGCTTAGTTTTGAAAAGCAGATGGCACTGCATGCTTTAGAAAAAGCTATACTCTGCTTGTTTCCAAATCCTTACACACACACTTGAACCTAAAATAATCATCCATAAAATTCGAAAAAGGTTGAAGCGAATTACAAGGGTATTCACAGTGGGCTGTTTACATTAATCTCGCATCATAAAAGCATTCTGAGCAGAGATGAAATTACAGACTCAGCCAAACACACAAGCGCTCTTTAGCACTCTTCTTCATGAACATTTGAGTGTGCGGATAAAAACTAGATTAGAGCGCCATCTGCTGTTAAAATCTAAGCTCAGAACCGATTCCAGAGGAATCGCGATTCATTTTGAAAATCTTAGAATCGATCCACGAATCGCGATGCATCGATTTATTGTCCCAGTCCTAGTTATGGAAACATGTATGTTAATTTCTTTCAATGCGGTGCGCTGTTGTCCGAGCCACGGAAGAGACAGTTTCTCAAGCACTTTCCGTGAGCACGATTCGAGACGGAGTGAAACACAGACAAATACGTTTCTTTCATTCATAATCGTCCTGTGAGTGTATGTGGCTGTTAAAGATGTGGCTTGAAGATTGTGGCTGGCGGGAACATTTGCACTGATGGTTTAAGAAAAAAATAATTTTATTAATGAAGAACGTGGCAAATTCGTCTGCTGTTAGAGTTGATGAAGGAGGGGGGGGAGGAGGACAAAGGAGAGAGGAAAATTTTTTAAAGAGCATGCAAGAGTTAGACACATTTTTTTATGATAGTATGTCCTTTTAGCAGTCGAGACATTAGCAGAGAAGGAAGAGAGGCGTGACTGATACACATTAAGGTCAGGAGTATTTTTTGATTTGCGCCACACCCATTCAGCAGCCCTGAGCTTAGAACGATGTTCATGGAGAACATCAGACAGCCAAGGGGCAGAACGGGTGGTACGGGCTGGCCTGGAAGGCAAGGGGCTGACAGTGTCTAAACAAGAGTGGAGCAGAAAGTATCAGTAACACTGTTAGCATCAAGAGATGCTAACATTTTAGGGGGAGGAAGCAAAGATGAAACCATAGAAGATAGCCGGGAGGGTGAGAGTGAGCATAGGTTACATCAAAAAGTGAAATGTGGAGGGGTATGTGTTGTGTCAGAAACCATGTTGATGTTAAGAGTGAGGAGGAAGTGATCCGAAGTGTGCAGTGGAGTAACCAGCACATGATCAGTGGAGCAGTGTCGTGTGTAAATAAGGTCCAGTTGGTTGCCTGATTTGTGAGTAGCCGTAGTTAACACTCTCGAAATCAAAAGAGGCAAGCCGAGTGTGGAAGTGTGCAGCCTGAGGTTTATCTAGGTGGATGTTGAAGTCTCCAAGCATAACTAGGAGAGTACCATCCTCAGGAAAGGTTGAGAGCAGCACATCCACATACAGTATTTGCAGCACATTTCTTTATTTGTTTGTGAATATTGCAGCACATTTCTTTATTTGTTTGTGAATATTGCAGCACATTTCTTTATTTGTTTGTGCTGTGAGTATTTGCAGCGTGTTTGTGTAAATCGTGTGAGTATTGCAGTGTGTTTCTGTATTGGTGTTGTGAGATCTGCAGTCTGTTTTGTAATTGGGTTGTTGTGAGTATCTGCAGTCTGTTTCTGTATTTGGTTGTTGTGAGTATCTAGAGCGTGTTTGTGTAAATCGTTGTGAGTATTTGCAGTGTGTTTCTGTATTTGGTTGTTGTGAATATTTGCAGCAAGTTTCTATAATTGGTTGTTGTGAGTATCTGTAGCAAGTTTTTGTATGTAGTTGTTGTATTTGCAGTGCATTTCTGTATTTGGTGTTGTGGTTATTTGCAGCATGTGTTCCAAAATGAAGAGGTTTCTTAATGTGTGGGTTGTTTGTTTTTGTAGTGCATGTGTTTTTCATGGTCTTCTGAGGGTTTTAACCCAGTGTGTATGAGGTGTTAGGATGTTACTATGATGTTCAATGTTTTTCTGAGTGGTTAATGGGGTTGCTATGAGGGAATATGGTATTATGGGTGAAATGGTATGAAATGCAAAACACAAACAGAAAGAACACACACCACACATACACACAAACACACCAAACGCACACACACACACACAAAACATACTTCATACATGACTGACACGTTGTTTACTGTCTGGGCAATAGTTCCACTACTAAGATGGTCTTTTCTACACTGCTACTGAGCTCCCATACCTTTATTACTGTTATTTGAGTGTGTATATCCTTGAAATATGAGCTAGAGTTGTTTCTATTGATGTATAAGTTCATTAAATATGACAGTAGAAGAATAAAGGGTCGATACAGAGATATGAAATGTAAGGTAGAACAAGAGAGGTTGGGGGGATGAAATCATAACTGTATCATGCTCGGTTTACTTTCAATAGGTCGATATGCTGATAATAAACAATAAAACCGAAGCCACTGTCTGGAGGTTCACTCTCATATCCACAGACAGGATATGAATGTTTTAATATTGATTTCTGTCTTCCAGCCCATCAGAAACTTTAATTAACTTCAGATTCAGCAACAAATGAGCAGACATGCAATGACTGTGTCAAGAAATAAACAAAAGCTTGTATAGAAATGTGCTGATATCATTCACGGCCACAAATCATTACTATCGACTTGCTCTCGGGCCTTCGTGTGTTTTTGTGTGTTTTGAATGAGATAATTAGCCTAGTAAACATTCCTGCGGAGACAGATTGGAAAGTCATTAGGGTGAATCATTGGCACACAGCTCCACGCGGCCTGCCAAAAAACACACATGATAAAGGCGTGGCCAAGCATGGTCATGTGGCTATGGGAATATTTCAGTGACAGGGGAAGCTAAACATTTTAATTTCAAGTTTCTGGTGTCAAATAGGATGTTGTTTAGGTTCAAAAGTGTAAAATAACACTGACTACTAGCCGCCGGGTTTATATCACCTCAGATGACCTCAACCAGACTGGCAAGTCATATAACAAGGAATGATATACATTTTTCTGGTAATATACAGGCCATTTTGTAGTGTTATTAATTTACTATAAATTTCAGTTTTCATTTAAGTTTTAGTAATTTGAGAACCAAACAAATAAAAGTACAATAGCAACTAAACAAAATGAATAAAACTTAAATGAACACTATACTATATAAATATGAAAACCTATATTCAGTTATGAAAAATATGTAGTCCGTTTTCATTAAGTTTTAGTCTATTGTATGTATACTTACAAATATATATATATATAATACACACCCACGCACACACACTGCCACTGAAAAGTTTTGGGGTCAGTAAGATTTTTTTTTGGAAGAATTTTCTTATGCTCATCAAGGCTGTATTTATGTGATCAAAATACAGAAAAAAACTGTAGTATTATGAGATATTATTTCAATTTCTGATATTGATTATTTTATTTGTTTGGTTCATTCTATTAGTTTTTTATATTTCACTTCAGCTTAATTTATATTTAACTACTGTATATTTTTAGTAATTTTAGTACTTTAACTTTATTTACTTCAGTATCAACATTTCTAATTTGCATTTAAGAGAGAGAGAGAGAAAGAAAATGATTAAATATTAAATATATTTATCTGTCTATCTATGTATTTGTACAATTAGGTACAGAAAATCCATTTGATTTCTGTGTTCATAATTACAAACAGAAATGGAAAGCAATGCAAACACAGGCAGAGAGAGATGCAAAACCAGACAACACTCATATACACAGAGCCTAAAAGCTTATGTTTTTCTGGGAAATATTAGAGGGCTAAAGCTGGGTCATGAGAATGATGATAGCTTTGGCATTATCCTTTTCGCCAGTTGCCATCTGTTGTCATGGCAGCACAAACAGAGGTCATCCGCAGCCTGTCCCAAAATGTCACTGGGCCAAACTCCATTCAGTGGCCCTCTATAGACTAACACCTCTCTCGCAGCTTTGCGCTTTCATTCTGCTTCTTCCCCTCAGTCCTTCGTTTATTCCTTTCACCTTGGCTTTTTTCAGTCCTTCAGTTCCTTTCTATCATTATTCTCCTCCCTGATAGTTTTGTGAAAATACAAGATGCTATAAATAGTCCTTAATATAAAAAAACAAGGTCCAAAATGAGGTTGAAAAGTCTGAGGGCACTAATGAAAATTCTTCTATATTTGCATTTTTGAAATTGAATGCACATTTTTATTTAATATTACAATTTGATTGAAAATTCATATATTTTGTTCATGTGCCTAGCATGGTTTGAGAATGATTTAAAGAGCTTCAATGAAAGCAAGAACATCTCACTGTCTCTACAAAGGAGTCACATGATCATGACAGATTTGCTTGATAAATTTGATCACTGACTAGTGTTATTATAGTATTACTAATATACTATTTAGCTAATTAGCTTAGATTTTGTTAATGAGCTCAAATAGTTTTAGTTTACAATAACAACACTGTTGGTCACAAAAAGTGCACAATATATCAATATGTTACATATGTCATAATGTTTCTTTATCGTAAAATGTTCTAAAACCAGTTTCTTTCCAGGTTTAAATCCCTTGTGGACTTTTGGACCCTAGTGTATACAGAACAAGTTTGGACTGGAGGATCATTTCACTTGTGAAACATTCATAGAATATGAAATCTGAGATTGCTGTCTCTATAAACTGAATGAGAAAACCAGGTTTTTGTGAATGTTTCATCGGTGGCCGAAGCTCTCAAGGCCTCAAAACCTTGAATGCTTTGCTATTTTCTTAAATGTTTTTTTCTTGCACATGGGCTTTTTTGGGTAAATCGCTAAATAGAAAAAATCAGAACAAAAGATTCAAACCTGCATGTACTGTACCACGAACACACCACCCATTATGTCAACTTACGACCAACACATAACAAATTAAAAATATTGGTGTATTTGAGACTAATGAACAAATAAACACACATTATTTAGGCATATTAAAAAGTTTTAAAGTGCTTAACGAAGGTCTTTGACTGCAACGGCAAAGTTTTCAAATGCCTGAAGATACTCTTTGACTGAAATGGTGTGCAGGACTATTTTTTCCAGTGTCTTTGATGCTAAAATCACATTCATATGCCATATGAAAATGATATAGAGATGAGCAGAAATAAATGCCTGAAGAACTGATAAAAAAAGAAAGCATCTCACTTCATGCACAATGTGTACATTAGCTCACGGCAAACATCTGCTTCATGCGAGCGTTTGCACTCATTTACACAATCGCTGCTATTTTTCAAGGGTTGCCATGGCGATGAGTCGCAAAGAATTGCATTGGGAGAAAAGAACGATACAGAACAGCGGGGTGTGAGACAGCACGAGTTAAGGCTTTTATGTCTATCGAAACGAGAAAGCTACGTTTACGTGTGTGTTTTTCATAAATGATGACAGAACGAATCTGTGGAGACGCGGTTCCTGCGGTTGTCTTGACATGTGTGTGTGTGTGTGCGCGCTCACCTGTAGGCATGTAACACAGTTCAGGATCAGTGCCAGCAAGACGAGAGCCAAAGCCAGGGAAGCAATATTCCGTCCATCCCACAGAGACTCCACTAAAGGAATGCTGCCCACCTGTCAATCACAACTCAAGCAATCATTAAACATTCCATGAAATCTTGCAACTACTGTGTGTTTATGTTGATGTCATTTACCTGCCAGTCGTAGCAAAGCACTATGGGAGCCAGTAGAAGCCAGGCATTGAAGGCGAGCAGGTAGCAGTATGTAAGAAACCTAAATTGATAGCAAAGAATATAGCATTTAATTTATTAAAAATGAATAAATACAAAGTATAAGCCTTGTACTGTGCTTTACCTAATTTGGTGTTCCCTGTAAAAAATGGCCAGACTTTTAAAACTGCTCATAAATCTCTCATCATGCTATAGTATCACCAAATATTGGATTCAATTCAGTTGGTTTTGTATTACTTTCAGGAACTGATTGTTTGGAGGCCTCATTGATCTGAGCTCATGCATCTCAGTTTTTGAGTGAATATTGCCAAAATGATCCACATATGCGTTATCCACGAGGTGCGTAAGCTCAGATCAATGAATCCTATAATCAATCAGTTCCAAAAAGACATACAAAACTTGTGGTAACTGAAATAAAACAAGTTAAAGAAAAGAATGAACAAATATTTGGTAATATAACAAAACGAGAAATTTAGCACAAATAACAAATGTGATAGAAATTTACAACTTTTGCCTCAGTAAACTCCTAATTTGCTGCTTATTAATAGTTAGTAAGCTAGTTGTTAAGTTTAGGTACTGGGTAGGATTAGGGATGTAGAATATGGTCATGCAGAATATGTGCTTTAAGTACTAATAAACAGCCAATATGCTAATATAATTGGTCCCTATACTAAAGTGCTACCCAATTTTGTGTAGGCTTGTCACCGTGTGAGCAAAGTCATTATGTTTTAGTCCAATGTGCTAACATTAATTAGAATTTTCAGGAGAAAGAATATCCTCTCCTGATCAAAACAACCAGAACACAACATGAGGGTTAAAATAGTTATAAAACTTTTTTTTTTTTACAATGAATGTGAAGGCTGAAGTCGCCCTCATAATGCTAGATGTTCTGGGTGTTGCCAGGGTGGTTCTATCGTGTTTGGACACCCCCCCCCCCCCCCCGATTTCTTCCTGACATTAGTAAAACGAATCCCAAACATGTCATAACATTAGTATTTTAAGAAACTGTTAAGAATTGTTATGCATCCACATAAAATATTCATGGTCCTTTGGCAATTATAGAAGTCATGAACACATAAAAATACTTTAGTAATATGAGTAAAACAACAGTTCTACAGTTGTAGTGCAGTTCGGTGTAGTGCATACAGTCTTCAGTGGATGAGAACATATTTCTCTGTTAACTGTTCTAAGACGAAGATGTGTGAGGGATGAGAGTCAGACCGACCTGGTGAGCAGATATGGAGAGAAGGATGCTGGATTGTCTTGCTCTGAGAACAGCGGCATGGATCCACCCATTAACCATAAGCGGAAAAACATGATGACTGTAACCTGCACAAAAAGAACTTGAACAAATGAGCACTTGAGGTCATGGGGTTTGCACAAACGTGATAGAAATGCCAGTGCTGATTTAAATTAAATAAATGTTTGATAATGAAATAAATATAATAATGAGAATAAAAAATGTTAAAACATTTGAACATTAAATAGGCGCTTGATAACTCATATTATGAAAGTTTAACACTATTTATCAGCAGTTATCAGCAGACAAAAAAAAGTTTGAGAACCCCTGTTAATGTAACTTGATTGCTAATATTATTAGATTGAGGGACACAAAGCCTGGTCAAAGAGCACTTTTAAATTGGACAAACATGTGGGTATGCCCCTGAAAGCAAAGGAGTCATCTTTTTTGGGGGGTTAATTTTCCTGGAGGATATCTGCTGGCTTTTAGTAGATTGCTATCACATACAGTAGATGAGCTCAAAACTAACAGACATGAACTAAAAGCCAGAAAACTTTTTTGATTTTGCTTTTATGGGGTCAAACACCAGTTCAGATCTTTAACCACTAAGTCACATCACAGGGCTAAACTCAGAAGTTACCTAAACTGAGAAGCATTGCGACATTTGGCCGTAAAAACGTAGCTACTTACATGTAGCGAGATGACGCAAGCTCGTTTGACGAATGGGCTGGAAATTCTGACGAGCTCCTTCAACCTGGAGCGCGACAGGTGCCTGGAATGAAAGCATAACCAGATGTGACAGTTGTTTAACGACTCCACAACTCAATCAGCTGATGAACCCATTTTCATTCATTACTGACTTAATCAATTACTTCACGGGTATATTAATCTGTTTACTGCTGCTTTCAATTAATTACCTCTCCATCTTGGAAAACAGAGCTGCAAGAAAACAAGTGAAAAGCTACACACAAACATTCTCACAGTCCTTATTAAAAGACTTTAAAATGCCACTCTAAACTGGAACGGCATCATCCTTCTTTGAGAGTGCTGGGATGTACAGTGAATTTTAATTCAGCGTGACATGACACCATGACAGCTGTGACTGGAAATGTGGGTGAGATGAATGAAAGAATAGAAGAGGCGAGAGAAGGAGGTGGGGGAGGAGCGGAGCTCAGGCTGTACATTGCAACTCTTTACTGAATCAATCAGCAAAAGTGCAGAGAGCTGGGCTTAATGACTTTCTGTGTGTGTGCGTGTGCGTGTGTGAGCATCAGTGCTTTTCAGAGCGTATTGTACTCCAGGGATCGGTAACCGGGCTCAAAGACAGCACTGTATTTAAAAAACACAATTTTCTATCCTCGCCTTTTATTGCGATTTCCATTTTCTGGTGTTTTTGTCTGGTTACAAGAAAATGAGAAGATAAAGAAAACAGGGAGGGGTTTTATACTAAACAATTATTGCTTAATGAATTTAAATTCATCAATTCACATTCCTGTCCTTATTGTGATTGATTCATCAGTGCATGTTATTCAAAAATACAAATAGTCTTAATAATGTTTCTCTACGTCTGAAATGACTTTTCTTCTCTGATGACATCATCAAGGCCACCAAGTTTCAACCAGTTAAGAAGTTCCCCGTTTTATTGTGAATGATTCAATTGTGCATGCTATTCCATAAAGAATTTTCGAAAAATAAAATGTGGATTTCATCACAATACAAACGACTTTCCTTTTACGATGACATCACCAAGGCCATCAAGTTTCAGCCAATGAGTGCTGGCTGTGCATCAGAAGGGGAGGAGTCCTACACAAAATGCAAACTGGCACAGGAATTAAATCCTGTGGTTAAAATTAAGCCCTGTCTGACATTTGTTTCCCTTATTAAATATGCTCTTTCACTTGGAAACATGTCACCTTATGGGAATAAAATGTGTTGCGAATAAAGTTTCATTTTAAATGTCTCCAATTTGTACATTTTTGCAACCAAGCATAATTAGACCCAACTATGAATATACAAATAAGATGTCAACATCTGCTGTGCCATTAAATGTGCCATAGCAACTAGAAATAAGACAATTATGGCATGTCTGCACCAAACAGTACAAATGCAGATAAGCAATCATGTTATTGGAATTAGGAGCATTTATTTAGTTAATGTCAGGTGTTTGTGAGGCATTTGTAATTGATACTCTTATGAATATTGCACTGGTGTAGAGATACAGGAGAGAAAACAAGTGTCATCTTATGCATTTAATAATAATAAAGCCTACAGGAGACACTCCACCCCTTTTAGTGCAAAACACACACACACACACACACTCACCAAAACGTACACGGAGAGACAGCATGTCTGCAGGCATTACAACGACTATCAGTCACAATCACACACTCCACACTGTGTGTGAGTGTGTGTGTGGGGGTGTTGTGTGTGTGTGTGAGAGAGTTGTCTCATGCCCCCCAGGGTCACGGGTAGCAGCAAAGGTTTATGGGCACTTTTAAAAACCAAATAAAGCTGCAGAGCCCTCATTCCCCAGAGGGAGATGCAGACAGAGAGAATCTTTCCTTTGCTGTTCTTTAAGGCTGCAGAGTGTTATCATTCCCGCCAGCGAACCACAGCCCATGTCACATGTTTTATATAAGTGTCACGGATGTTCTTTTCTGCTGCATCTGTTAACGTCCTGTTATTACTATGATGTCTGATTAGCTCATAAATATTCCTTTAAGTCTAATAATCTACCTAATAAATATACATGGTACTTTCAATGTATGGCGTACAAAATAAAAAATCCTAATTGTATTATTTTTCCTACTTTTTAAATGTATTTTTAGTACTTTTTCAACAGATGGTTAGTAAAGGAGGTGTTCAATCATTAGAGGCGGTCAAACTAAATAAAATAAAAATAAAAAAAATAACTCCCATAGTCTTTGCAATGCTGTTACTAAAAATTGGAATGTCCAAACTGGAACATGATTTCCTGTATTTTCATTGAAAAACTTTAAAGAAGAAAAATTAAAAAGATTATATCTTCTAAAAAACCTGCTTAGAATGATGAAAAAGTACTAGGGTTGCAAATTAAGGATTTTAAAAATGGAAATAACATTAAAGGGATATATACCAAAAAATGTTAGAACACTAAATTATTGTGTTAAATATAAATTCATTTTTTTTGGGAAATTATTATTTAAATTAGATTGTATTTTATAATTAAAAAACACAAACAAATATTTCATTGTACGGGTATAAATTCCAGGATTATGATTGAGAAGCTGACTACCTTGAGCGGTAGGAGGAATTAAAAAAAATTAATTAAACAATAATTTTAAATAAAAATAAATGTTAAACCCACTTTACATGCCGGTTAATTTTATTTTAGAAAATAGTTCATAAGCATATCCAATAGCTTTTACAACCACATGAGATGTGTGACTCCACTGCTTTAAAAAAATGAAGATAAAAAATATCCGCATTTGTGAAATGTGGCACATGCATGCAAGTAAACAAATAAAGGCTACAAACATCAGATTATTCATATTAATAATATAAAGTCTTAATAATGGATTAAAGGAGCTTGCTACTGGATGTTTGATGTCATGTTTATCTGTGAGGTTATGTGCTCTGTGACTAATGCAGAGAAATAGATGCATGTCTTGTGTTTTTGAACACATGGGAACGTCGAGAGAATTAACGGCAAAACATCGCCGGCACTGAACATAATTTAAGTGCTGTAGCGATATAGACAACATAATGCATTACTGCAACATGATATACATACATGGATGCAAACGGTATCACAGATGGCGCAGTTGGCCAGATAACTTTTAACGTGCGAGTGGTTTCTAAGGTGTTTCTATGTGGCTGCTAAAATGTTCGGAGTGGTTAAAATGCTGTTAGGACTGTTAATGTCAAAATAAAACCATAAAACCATGAAAAAGGGGTTTCTTTACACTATCAAAATGGCAAGGCTGAGACAGCAACTTATTAGCCTGGGGGGAGAAGAATGAGTATGAGATTGTGTGTGAATGTGCGTAATGTGTGTAATGTTTGCACACAGCACTCAAGGATCAGTCTGGTATCTCAGTCATGTGTCTCCTTCAGTAATGAGAACCCAAGGGCCAGTCAAGGGGTCCCTATCTATTTTCCACTCACTGATGAGCCCCTTTGTTCAGCTTTTCACACTCTCGGAGAGTGAAGGCCCACTGGACACAGAGCACATTTTAAGTAGCTGAGATTGTAATTGAAGCAAATGAGGTTGACAAAAAGAGAGAGAGAGAAAGAATGAGAGAGTTTGGGTTGAGTCGGGGAGTGCGATTGCTGTTTGTCTCGCCTGATTGACTCTCTTTAAATGCCAATTACCGCCACAGCCGAACGAAAGAGCCGAGCTGTAATTGGAAGATTGCTTTGTGTATTCTCCATCGCAGATATGTGCGTTGATCTTTGGCTAGATTGCCTGCTCACAATTTGTTTGGTACCAGTCAAACAGGAAGATTCTTTAAATGATTAAAGAAGTGAAAATCTAATTTGTTTCATTTGAGTAGTCTACCTGTATGCAATAAAAAGACATGCGGTAATGAACATTCTGTCAATTGTGGTCATGCAACAAATAGATGATTATAATATATACATATTATTTTTACTTGAGACAATATTCAATGTCTATATTGCCCATACTTGAATCTGCTTACGAGATTTTCCTTTCAGAAAAAAATTATTTTTTAACAAACAGCCAAAAACAAACAATTTTTTCCCCAATTTTCATTATTATATTATATTACATTATATTATAGTGATATTGTTTACAGCACTTTTAACAATATTCAATTTATGTATGGCAACATTTTTTAAGTTTTATTTTATTTTTATTTTTTGTTATACAGCCAAAAATTTTCTTAATAACAATTTCTATTCTTATTTTTAATTAAGATTATTTTATATTAAACATTTTGAATCTGATACAAAATGCTTCATAATAATGAAACTCATTATTAATTTAAATTAAATTATACTGACATTTTGCACTGATTTACTTCAATTAATTGAACCTGCCACTGCATTTTTGAACATGAACGTAATCTAATGGCAAGCTTATTAGAAATGGCTAAATAGAGCACATTAAACCATTGCAATATTCATGATGTTGCTAAATGTTTTACACAAAATATAAGCTCTGTGTACATATTCGATTATGGAAATAGAACATACTAATTCGGCTCCCTGAAAGGTCACTACCCAAGGTCAGACTCTGTGTCGTCGGCATGCATTAGCATGTTTTGATGAGCTAAGCAAATTTTCAGACAGTACATACAACAGTCGATGTCTGTCTAGGGACTGTCGATCTTTAACCGTCTCCTAATGAATTTAAAGAGTGTCTGTGCTATGTCACTGCATGTGATGAATGTGTATGGGTCACTTATAGCACCGTCTCAGCCTTGGGCTGAAGATTGAAAGCACATGGCTGCTCCGATGCTCCGGCTACAGTGGAATTCTCCATAAACATTCCGCTGAAGATTCCATCACAGACGGCATTCCTTGAGCCCAGTACATGCCATTTATATATACTGCACCCCAGCGAGGGATTTAAATGACTGCTATTTCAGATCTAAATCAAAGAGGTGACCGACCAATCAAACACAATTTGAGAACTGTTTGAAAAGTGATAAAATATGATCGAAACTGTCACGTTGTCATGCATGCTGACAGTAAAATTTCCAACACAATGACACACAGAGCTTTCCAAAGCAATGCTAGCCGACAATAATCAGTGTCTGCTAATATTATGGCACAGCAAACACACAAACACTTACAAGATGAGTGGTTTGCGGCACAGCACCAGGAAATCGTATAGGATGCACACACCAAACACCGTAACGCCTGTCTCTTTCACCAGCATGGCACAGGTGCCCAAAAACAGACTGAGAGCCAGTGACAAGACAGACACTGTGGGAGGAAACTCGTCAGCCATTCTGCTTGCTGACACACTCCTGAAAGACAAAAAAAGAAGTGAAAGTCACCACATTTACACTACTGTTCAAACGTTTGGGTGGTCATGTTTTTTAAAAGAACTTAATGCTTATAGTCAGAAGGATGCATTAAATTGATCAAAAGTTACATTAAAGACATTTATAAAATAATTATATTTCAAATAAACGCTGTGTGTTTGAACTTTCTATTCATCAAAGAAACCTAAAAAAAAATTCCTCAAAAATATTAAGCAGCACAACTGTTTTCAGTATTGATTCTAATAAAAAATTAACAAATTCTAAGACTGATGAACAATTTAGAAAGTTAATGGCAGTAAAAAAGTCTTGGTTCGTGTGGTCTGACAATAATTTATCTACAATTCTTTAATTCATGGCTCTATTCATCATACAAATCATGATAATCGAAATAATATGAATCAAATCATGACCAAATTTCAGATTTCAAGATGTATCGCAACTCAGGTTAATTGGATTATTTTGGTCAGATTTACAATTATTTTTTAATAATATGCTGAAAACAACAATTTAGTAAAAAATCGCAATCAAACACATCATAAAATCTGAAATTCCTCTATTGTTTGGTTTGATAATATTACACAAACATAACTGGAAGGACAATCTACACAAGGTTTCACATTCACAGATTAAACAACTGTATTTTGGATAAAAATGAATACATAAATAGCTTTGGTTTTATAATAACAATCAATTATTACATTTCGTAATCAATGCATTACATTTTCATTGTTGGATGTGCTTTCTCACACTCTAATGGAAAATACTCTGTTGTTACCTAATATAGGAGAGAAAGGACAAGAGGAACAACACGCCGGCTAACACATCAGCTCTCCCAACAATCCCAGACACCTGTAACACACAATTATGACACATTTATAAGCCATAACTGTGTTTTACTTGACAAATGTAGCATAAAACAGTCTTAGGAAAAAAATATATAAAAATGTCATTTTGCTTGAAATTTTAATGTCACAGTCATTGAGCCTCTCTCCCAAAATGGTTTGAGTGCTGACGCCCATTCCTGATGTCAGCCTGCATTCTAAATATATTCACTTCTATTGTGGCATAAAGGGTGGTGTGAAAGTGTGAACTGTGTGAGGAAAAGGTGGATACATGTGTGTGTTCGCAATGAAGGAGAGCCACTGCACATTTAATGATCACTTCTTTGTAAGACAAATGGAGGAGAGCGAAATCAAATAAGGGGAGAGAAATAGCGGGAGGGAGAAAAAGAAAACGTGAGGGCAAGAGTGAGATATATTTATTTCCCTTTTATCCCCCTAAAAACGTACATCATCCATAAAGTCCTCCTATCCTCGCCAATCTGTTTTCTTGCACTTTTTCCTGCTTGTTTTTGCCAGAGGCACAAATGCTAAAATGATCCCACAGTTGACACACTCCACATCTGGAGGGTTTCTGAAGCCCATCCCCCAGACGCAGAATTCCATGGAATTATACACACACACACACACGCTTCCAGAAGACACACCCCGGAGCAACACACCATACATGCACCGCTGGTGAGGGACACAGAGTGTGTGTGTGTGTGTTTTTCACTGCTCTGAGACATCATTGTAAATGTAAACATATAAAGCCCAGCAGTCCTTAATACAGCTCAGCATCTGTGTGGTATTACAGTGTTTATGGGCTGAATACAGCTGTAAATGTCGGGCCAGTGGACCTATCAGCATATCTAGCGCCAGACTTTCACAGTTGCTGTATTAAAGCACTGTTGCAGACACAAAATCACCCACTAAAAGCATGTATAAATGCTGCCTCTGGATCATGTCGGAATAAAAGTATTTATGAGATAAGCGCTTGTAAACGCCACCCTAATGTGTAATGCGCCCAACGAGGATAGTGCAGTAAGCAGGTATATATTTTTTTTAATTGTGTAATTTTCTCATTTTGCACACTAAACTTAACCTAAAAACTCATTTTATTGTAGGTTAGTAAAATTAATATATATATATACAGTGGGTACGGAAAAGTATTCAGACCCCCTTAAATTTTTCACTCTTTGTTAAATTGCAGCCATTTGCTAAAATCATTTAAGTTAATTTTTTTTTTCCTCATTAATGTACACACAGCACCCCATATTGACAAAAAACACAGAATTGTTGACATTTTTTGCAGATTTATTAAAAAAGAAAAATTTAAATATCACATGGTCCTAAGTATTCATACCCTTTGCTGTGACACTCATATATTAACTCAGGTGCTGTCCATTTCTTCTGATCATCCTTGAGATGGTTCTACACATTCATTTGAGTCCAGCTGGGTTTGATTATACTGATTGGACTTGATTAGGTCCATATCTGTCTATATAAGACCTTACAGCTCAGAGTGCATGTCAAGCAAATGAGAATCATGAGGTCAAAGGAACTGCCTGAAGATCTCAGTGACAGAATTGTGGCAAGGCACAGATCGGGCCAAGGTTAAAAAAATTTCTGCTGCACTTAAGGTACCCAAGAGCACAGTGGCCTCCATAATCCTTAAATGGAAGACGTTTGGGACGACCGGAACCCTTCCTAGAGCTGGCCGTCTGCCCAAACTGAGCTATCGGGGGAGAAGAGCCTTGGTGAGAGAGGTAAAGAACCCAAAGATCACTGTGGCTGAGCTCCAGAGATGCAGTCGGGAGATGGGAGAAAGTTGTAGAAAGTCAACCATCACTGCAGCCCGCCACCAGTCAGGGCTTTATGGCAGAGAGGCCCGACGGAAGCCTCTCCTCAGAGCAAGACACATGAAACCCCGCATGGAGTTCACTAAAAAACACCTGAAGGACTCCAAGATGTTGAGAAATAAGATTCTCTGGTCTGATGTGACCAAGATATAACTTTTTGGCCTTACTTCTAAGCGGTATGTGTGGAGGAAACCGGCCCTGCTCATCACCTGTCCAATACAGTCCCAACAGTGAAGCATGTGGTGGCAGCATCATGCTGTGGGGGTGTTTTTCAGCTGCAGGGACAGGACGACTGGTTGCAATCGAAGGAAAGATGAATGCAGCCAAGTACAGAGATATCCTGGACGAAAACCCTCTCCAGAGTGCTCAGGACCTCAGACTGGCCGAAGGTTTACCTTCCAACAAGAATGACCCTAAGCACACAGCTAAAATAACGAAGGAGTGCTTCACACCAACCTCTCTGTGACTGTTCTTGAATGGCCCACCAGAGCCCTTACTTAAACCCAATGAGCATCTCTGGAGAGACCTAAAAATGCTGTCCCCAACGTTTACCACCAACCTGACAGAACTGGAGAGGATCTGCAAGGAGGAATGGCAGAGGATCCCCAAATCCAGGTGTGAAAAACTTGTTGCATCTTTCCCAAAAAGACTCATGCTGTATTAGATCAAAAGGGTGCTTCTACTAATCCTGAGCAAAGGGTCTGAAATACTTAGGACCATGTGATATTTCAGTTTTCTTTTTTAATAAATCAGCAAAAATGTCAACAATTCTGTGTTTTTCTGTTAAGATGGGGGTGTTCTGTGTGTACATTAATGAGGGAAAAATTAACTTAAATGATTTTAGCAAATGCTGCAATATAACAGAGTGAAAAATTTAAGTGGGTCTGAATACTTTCCGTACCCCGGTGGTATATCTACTCTATATTATATATATGTATATATATACCACACACACACAGTTTTAAATAAACACTTTTTATTTATAATTAGCTATTTTATGTGTTTATCTATCTATGCATACACACATTTGAAAATACGATTGTCTATAGAATTTTTTTGCTTTTCTAAAACATTACATATTAATTTTCTTAAATTGTTCATGTATTAATTAAATTGATTGTAATTAATACACCTATATTATATAATATTAATATTATAATGGAATAATAAACAAGCTATAAATTCTTCCTAATAAAATGATTTATATGCTAAGTTTGAATTTTGCACATGTAGATCAATATCACATAATTACAAATGTCTGTGATTGTAACTAGGAACCTCCCAGAAGGACTGCATGTACAATCCAACACACACACACACACACAAAACCTGACCATCATATTCTATTACGTCACACACAGTTTTTGTGTAGAGTTTAATGACCCGTCTTATCCATCATTCCATTAAACTTTATATTCTTTGTCACCTTTCTCCTACACATTTCCACTGTTTGTTCAAACAACAGGCCATTACCAGCACGAATAAACCTTATACTGCCTCATATGGAGCATTCCAATTTCACCCTGGACGTTGCAGAGAGTACACACACACACTAACAATAAAAGATCATGTTCCTAATCTTGGTTTAAGACATTCGTTTCCATAAGATGTCTATCATTGATTCTGCGGCCCCCATATTCAAAGGTGTGTTGATTTAATGTAGACTACTTCTTTCCCCATGCTAAGACTGGCGATTAAATACACACACGCACACGCACCAGCTCGGTGATTGTATATCAACTGATCTGACACACTGCACTTTCAGAAAGACCCAGCTTATCCACATTCAGTCAATTACCTAAGCAACAGAATACTCAAGAACAGTCTGCTCGGGCCCTGCCCTGCCAGTGAGGGCCCTCACACACACACACACACCCACACAACACACCCACACACACACCCCACACACACCAGCATCCAACTGCTGCGAACCCAAATCTACAAACCGTTTTTCCACTCACACTGTAAATGTAAAACCTAAGAGAAACAGATAGTGTAGAGAAACTTACACAAACACACGTTATCGCATATGCACAGCTGAAAGCCGAGCAGGCGTTGGATACGAGCTGAAGTTCCTGTGTGACTTTTTTTTTTTTTTTTTTTTTTTTTAAAGTTCCGATTGTGCAAAAAAGTTAAGATCAGGAAATAATATGACTCATATATGCAGAAATGTCTGAAACCGTATGAATGGGAGAGTAGAATATGAATTTTTTTTTAGCTAATGACAGGACTAAAAGCATTTTTTCAATTACAAGACAGTGTGAGGACATGGGCAGTGGCCAGCGGCGGGTGGCTGTGAGGGAGGAAGTGGGACAGATGGTCAGCAGGTTGCAGGCAGGCTTCAGTACAGTCTCCAGGGAGAGACAGAATGCCAGTGAACGGAGGCCTTTCATCCTCCATCAGGAGCCTGCTGATGCCTGTCAAGTGATGCTCCTCTCCACTAACAACTAGCCAACGGCCCTGCAGTGAGGACAAACCTTTGGTTGCAAGCTGAGCGATGCACATCTCTAGCATGCGCTGAGGGAGCTGATGTAACCTGATAACCTTATCTGATATCATTCACTATGATACTGACACCAAATAACCGCTATTTAGTTTCATGAAACACCATAGAGCAGGGGTGCCCAACCCTGCTCCTGGCAATCGACTCTCCTGCAAAGTTCAGCTCCAACCCTAATCAAAGACACCTGCCTTTAATTTTTAAGTGATCCTGAATACCCTAATTAGTTGCTTCAGGTGTGTTTGATTGCCATAGAGCATGTGTTCAAGGGTGAGGCAAAAAACTTTTGTTTTTTAAGGTGATAGATAGTGGAGAGTGAAAGCAAGAGATGAAGCATCACTAACAGTCAGATGTTTGGACGAAGTAAGATTTTTGGATGTTTTTGAAAGACTGCATTTATTTGATCAAAAATTATAAGCAAAACATTAATTACTATAATATATATACATTATTATATATTTTAAATTAAATTTATTCTTTGATTGTCTACTAAATATTCAGCAGCCTTAATGCCGTCTTCATTGTCACATGATCCTTTAATATGCTGAGAATTTTTTTTTTAAATTTTAATATTTCTCAAATCACCATTTTTACTGTATAGTATACTGTATCTCCATCTAAAAAAATTATAAATTCAATAAAATTATATATTTTTGACTCCACAACAAAAAAGATTCATTATACATAAAAACTATATTCAGTAAAGGGGTCATATGAGGCTGCTAAAAAGAACATTATTTTGTGTATTTTGTTTAATGAAATGTGTTTATGCAGTTTAAAGTAAAAAAAAACACATTTTTTTCCACATACTGTACATTATTGTTTTTTCCTCTATGCCCCGCCTTTCTGAAACGCGTGTCGATTTTTACAAAGCTCATCGTCTAAAAAGCGAGGTGTGCTGTGATTGCCACAATCAGTGTGTTGATGATTGCCCGAATACCTCAATAAGCTTGTTACGGAAATTTTACCCCTTACATATTGTGATGATGCCCTGTCAGGCCGGAGTGACGATTCAAAAAAATTTAAAACCCATTATAAACGAGGCATTTTGTTGCATCCTGTGGGGACATAATTACTAATTATAATGATGTGTACTGTCTTTTTAGGCGTTGTGTTGCATCGCGCCTCGTAAACATAAAACCATGTCTGCGTTTGTGATCGGAGAAACGACAAACAAGCCCTACTCTACACTGCCCAAAAAAAAACTCGCTTTAAATATATAAAATATAAAAACTCTTTAAATCTAAAAAAACGTACTTTACCGTCTTCGAGTCAGAACAGCCGGCATTGTAATCTACTCTCCCAGGATCAGGAAACAGTCCTTCGTAAAATGTGCTGCACACATCTGAAAATTGGGTTGAAGTGTTCTGGAACAGTGTTGTAAATACAACTTAACCACTGATTTCTAGTCGTGTCCATTTTTTGGAAGGCCAAACAAAGTAGTTTCGCTTTCACAACGAAACACAGCGTCACACACGGCGGCCTACAGTGCGCAGAGGCCTGGGCTAGCCCTGAGAACGGCCGGAGGGCTAGAGTTGAGCTGAGGCGGCGGGGTTGAGAACGGTGCGGCCGGCGATTTCAACTAAGGAGCGTCCGGAAGGACATGTGACGACCCCGGGCTGGACTCTGTTTCGTCCATGGTGAAAGCCGATCCGGCTATCGACAGCGCAAAGTTGTAGTATTTTCTCAGCAACCAGCACGGATCAGCTCCAGTCATGACGAAGCAGATATCGTCCTCTTTTGGAAGACCAAACAAAGTAGTTTCGCTTTCAAAATGAATCACACAGCGCCTTCACGACATCGCGGCGGCAACAACAATACTACAGCAAAAATAAAAGTTACGCCTTCTTTCTTTGCTTGTGAACATTTGGGCGGCGTTATGCATATCTTCCCACATAGTGATGTAGATATTTTGGGGCGTGTTAGAACGAGCCGTTTTTTAGGTAGGCGTGGCTGACTCTTACTTTTATAAAGAATATCTCTTTGGATTTTAGATTTTAGTCTTTGCAACTTTACAGATCTACTTTATGCAAGTGCTTGTAACACTCCAAAGAGAGAGGAAAAAATTAAATAGCATCATATGACCCCTTTAATGAAACTAAACTATTCTTGTAACATATATAAATAATATATAATATACTTTAATATATATAATAACATAATGACACTATTTTGTTCAGCAGACATACAGTTAAATATGATGAAACTTGTTTGAAAACTTGATTTATGTACAGTTAGAAAAGGATGCTAATCTGTTAACAGCATATTTGATACATTATGCCATGGTGCCCATTCAGTTAATGTGAGTTTGAATACAGCTTGTGACATTTTGCAATCCCATTATTCCCTCTTCGTCCATCATTTCTAAATTCCCATCTCTTGCTGTCCCTACCCTGAAAGTGGCAATAAATTAAAGAAAAAGAAAAATATGATAATTCCACACACACACACACATACACACACACACACCAAGAGAGAGAGGAGTTAGACGCCCTCCTCTTGTCTTTCTGTATTTATCCAGAGACTAAATACTTCTGCTGATCATCAAAACTCTGATGGACGCACCTCCTCACAGCCGTGTGTGTGTGTGTGGTGATTGTTAGTCTCATTAATGCTGGTGGATGCAGCTGTTTTTATGATGTATGGTGTTTACACAGAGCTGATAATCGGAGTCTGGCATGGACTCACTCCAAACAACCCAGCAAATGCTCTACTGTTAACAAACTCTGCAGCTCTGAAAGCGAAACTCAAACACAGACCACATCTCTAAAAAAAGCCCAAAGAAACACCCTAAACTTTCACAGAACATTAAACATAGAATTCCTGAATATTAAATTAACTATTTAAACATATTCAATTTGAACATATATTTATAGATTATTAAATAAATAATATATAAAGTATACACACACATATGGTTTATATATTACATGTTATCTACATTTAAATATTATTTAATGCCTTTATCTCAATTTGATAATAGATATGAAAGAACTATAGATTTTTACTGAATTTTAATGTTTTTTTTTAAATGTTAACTAGTCCTTGCTTTACAAATAATTATTTTTAAAATCAAGTTTTAGTAAAACAATGTATTCACCTAAAAATATATAATGTTCAGAAAAAGTAAAAATTATCTTATATTTGTGTGTAATTAACATATAAATGCATATAGATATATAATGTAATATATATGTAAAAATATATACAGACAGACAGACAGACAGATAGATGATAATAGATAGATAGATAGATAGATAGATAGATGGTTTCTTTTTAATAAATATTTTAAAATAATGTATTAAAATAATTTTGCCCAAATATAAAGATTCTCTCATAATTAATCAATTAACTGGTTAATTTATTCTCCCTCATGTTACTCAAAAACTTTACAATCTTATTTTTGTAATTAGCATTGCACAGCCTTTACCATACAACAACATATATCTCAGAATAGACTCAGAATAGATTACAGTCGAAATAAGTAGAAATGCAGCATGTTGTGCATGTTCACTCACAGCTTCGGTGTGAATGGGGTGAACAGAGAAAAGCAGTGCGGTGAGGAAAGAGAAGTTGCTGTCTTCAAACACACACTGTTCGCAGGTGAGCATGAGCAGTGCCGTCACCATGCAGTGCAGAAACACGTTCACCAGGTGGAAGTAGAATGGAGTCATGCCGCCCAGCAAAATGTTTAACCTACAAAGAGAGTGAAAAAGAGAGAAACAGTCACATTAAAAAGATATGAGCATGTCCATTTTGCTGGCTTCTACTTCTGCTGAGTTTTGCCAGATAATTGTATATTGAGCATCAGATATGTTCTGATTGACTATGATTGTGTTCAGTCATGCAGCATGTTCATTTTTACTATGGACAGACAAATTACTTTAGAGAGGAAAGTTGCACTTTCATGGTAAAAAGTGGATTTCAGGTCTGTCTCAGTACGCAAAACAAAAAGACCTGACTGTGGAGAAACCTCTGATGCTCAGTAAACACTTTTGCTTGACCTTGCGATGCGGAAGCACAGGAAGCCCTTAAAGAAAACGAGAGTGAGAGACCGAAAGAGATGAGAGAAGGGAACAATTAGCCTAAAGCAATGCAACATTAATGAGGTTCCATGGTCACCTTGACTTGCAGGAAAGCTTGCATTAAAATTTAGCAAGAGCACCAGAGGCAGAACATGGCATGGATTATGATGAACATGAACTCATTTCACAATACACTGAGATATAATATCACCTCAAACTAAAATATCATCATCAGGTTTTTAATGATTGTAGGGGGATTATATATCTATATATACATATAGTTTATATATATATAGTTATAGTATATATATAATAGATATATAGATGTATATATACATTGGGTACGGAAAGTATTCAGACCCCCTAAATTTTTCACTCTTTGTTATATTGCGCAATTTGCTAAAATCATTTAAGTTAATTTTTTCTTCCTCATTAATGTACACACAGCACCCCCTATTGACAGAAAAACACAGAATTGTTGAAATTTTTGCAGATTTATTAAAGAAAAACTGAAATATCACATGTCCTAAGTATTCAGACCCTTTGCTGTGACACTCATATAATTTAACTCAGGTGCTGTCCATTTCTTCTGATCATCCTTGAGATGGTTCTACACCTTCATTTGATTCCAGCTGTGTTTGATTATACTGATTTTTTTTTATTAGGAAAGCCACACACCTGTCTATGTTAGACCTTACAGCTCACAGTGCATGTCCGAGCAAATGAGAATCATGAGGTCAAAGAACTGCCTGAAGAGCTCAGAGACAGAATTGTGGCAAGGCACAGATCTGGCCAAGGTTACAAAAAAATTTGTGCTGGACTTAAGGTTCCTAAGAGCACAGTGGCCTCCATGATCCTTAAATGGAATACGTTTGGGACGACCAGAACCCTTCCCTGAGCTGGCCGTCCAGCCAAACTGAGCTATCGGGTGAGAAGAGCCTTGGTGAGAGAGGTAAGAAGAACCCAAAGATCACTGTTGCGAGCTCCAGAGATGCATCGGGAGATGGTAGAAAGTTGTATAAGTCAACCATCACTGCAGGCCTCCACCAGTCGGGGCTTTATGGCCAAGTGGCCCGACGGAAGCCTCTCCTCAGTGCATGTTTGCTAAAAAACACCTGAAGGACTTCAAGATGGTGAGAATTAAGATTATCTGGTCTGATGAGACCAATATAGAACTTGTTGGCCTTAATTCTAAGCGGTATGTGTGGAGAAAACCAGGCACTAATCATCACCTGTCCAATACAGTCCCAACAGTTAATCATGGTGGTGGCAGCATCATGCTGTGTTGGTGTTTTTCAGCTGCAGGGACAGGAGGATTGGTTGCAATCGAGGGAAAGATGAATTTGGCCAAGTACAGGGATATCCTGGACGTAAACCTTCTCCAGAGGGCTCAGGACCTCAGACTGGGCCGAAGGTTTACCTTCCAACAAGAATGACCCTAAGCACACAGCTAAAATAACAGAGTGGCTTCACAACAACTCTGTGACAACAACTTCTTGAATGGCCCAGCCAGAGCCCTAACTTAAACCCAACTGAGCATCTCTGGAGAGACCTAAAAAAATGGCTGTCCACCAACGTTTACCATCCAACCTGACAGAGCTGGAGAGGATCTGCAAGGAGTAATGGCAGAGGATCCCTAAATCCAGGTGTTGCACTTTCCCAAAAAGACTCATGGCTGTAGTAGATCAAAAGGGTGCTTCTACTAAATACTGAGCAAAGTTCTGAATACTTAGGACCATGTGATATTTCCGTTTTTTTCCTTTTGTTAATAAATCTGCAACAATGTCAATAATTCTGTGTTTTTCTGTCAATATGGGGTGTTGTGTGTACATTAATGAGGAACAAAAATTACTTAAATGATTTTAGCAAATGGCTTGCAATATACCAAAGATGAAAAATGTAAGGGGGTCTGAATACATTCCGTACCCACTGTAAATATATATATATATATATATATGTCTATAGTCATAATATATAAACTATTTTATATATATATATATATATATAGATATGAGATGTTTGCGTATCTACTATCTATCTTATATTTGATTTTTACTATTTGTAGATAAAATTATTGTATTTTAATGGAGATAATTTTTTTTTTTAGCAATGTATATTTATAGATGCAGAAATAATAATTGTATTGTTTACATTTTTTTTTAAGTTTTCGTTTTTCTAGTTTATACATTCCATATATTTAGATTAACTATCTTTTAAAGTTTTTCTTCACATAAAAAATATTATATTATGAAGTAGAATTTTTTTTTCACCCCAATGAAAATTTGCTCATTATTTATTCTCCCTCATGACATTCAAAACCCTTATGCTGTTACTTTTCTTTCTTTCTTTCTTGTTTATTCCCCTAAACCTAAGTATAAACTACATTAATATTGATGGCACTTGCTACAATCCAATTACAATCAAAATGTAATCATGAGTAGATGCTTAGCTTGTTTTACTCTAATTAAAGATGATTTTGGAGAGTCTCCCTATTAGGATTATGAAAAGCACAAGACTTTGTCAGGATAAATGCCAGATAACAGTACTTTCAGACCTACTTGGACAGCGTACTTTATTATGCAAGCATAAAAAGCTGTCCATGAAGGTTCTACATGAGTCACTGAATACACCTGCCACTTAATATTTAGCTCCGAGCTTGACGTTCAGCGCTCGGGGTCGAGACCAAGCCGGAGGAATGAGAGGAGATGGAATGAGAGCGAAAAGGGTGACAGTTAATGAAATGATGGAGGGAAAACGATAATGACTGTGAAACAGTTTGTTCATCTGCAAGCAATGACAAGCATGTGTTTGTTTAACCGCCGCTGATGAATGTGACATCGAGACGGGAGTGTGTATATTACAGTCTCTACAGGAGAACAAGAAAATCTCTTCAGGCCTCATCAAAGCTGAAAATAAAAATCTAGCCATCTATCCTGAGTGTGCAGTCTTTAGCTTCCATCAGACAGCATCATTAGGCCGTTCTGCAATCCCAGAGTCATGAACAACTCTTGGTCACCGCTAACATCACATAATTGCAATGCTCTCAGTGAGCAGAAAAGCGAGTCCAGTTGATTTGAGGAAACTATATGAAAGGAATGGTTCACCTCAAAGTGGAAATTCTGTCATTATTTACTCACCCTTCATGTCATTCTACAACATTGAGCACTAGAGTACAAATAACAGGGGCTGTGAAGCTCAAACAATTCCCAAAAAGCATCACAAATCTATTAAGTAGTCTATATGATTGTAACATTCTAGATGTTATAAAGGCATATGATAATAGGGTTTTTCTGCTGGCTCAGTCAAGCTAGTACCTCCAGTTTTTACCCTTACCTAGAACAAGAAACAATTTTAGAGTTTTTTATATTATCTTTTAGCAATGCATTTTTTATTTTTATAGAATAATTTATTTATATTTTTATTTAGCTTTGTAAAACATTTGCCTATAGTTTATTTTAAATGATATTTTTTCCTATTTTCTTATTCTAGATTTATAAAGTTTAAGCAGCCATGGTCACTATAAACTAAACTCTTGCTATGGACCAATTCTCCAAAATCATCTACTTGCATGCTCCAGGGAGGAAATAAGAGCATTTGGGTTTGGAGCGACATGATGGTGAGTAAATAATGACAGAAATTTCATTTTTTGTGTTAACTCTTTTTCTTCTAAATTTCAGGCGGCTTTAGCTTGTGTTAACGGCTCTGCTCTAAACAGCTCCAACTATCTGTGCACAGCTGAATTTTTTCAAGATCTGTGTCAAGTCGGCCTCAAATAGAGATAAAGCATGAGGAATCAAGCTGGATCCAAGAGCGACTCGCTCACAGCTCTCTCTCGCACACACACGCCTGTGTTTTATCTCTTTTCTCATACACACACACTGGGGAATGAGCAGCACCCATTCGCTCTCTCATGACATGCACGGCACAAGACTGACGAACGCCAAAATACTAGGGTTACCTTGCTCAAAACCTCTCCTCCACGTATATACACTTTTTTTACAGTGACGTGACATGTGGCCAAGTATGGTGACCCCTACTTGGAATTAGTGCTTTGCATTTAACCCATCCAAAGTGCACACACACAGCAGTGAACACACACACAACGTGAACACACACCCGGGATCAGCTGGCACGGTTGGAGGCTGGTTAATGGTCTCTGCTGTTGTGGTTGAGGGGGCCCCGGGGAGCGTTTGGGGAGTCGCTTCTGGGTTTGATGTCCGGTGTGGGGAATTGCCCGGGGAGCAGTCGTGGTATTGAAGGTGGAAGAGCGCTGTACATTCACTCCCCCCAACCACAATCCCTGCCGGTACGAGACTCAACCCCACAACCTTTGGGTTGCAAGTCCTACTCTAACCATTAGGCACAACTCCCCCCCCCCCCCAACAAAAAGATGGAGCGCTTCACGTATTTGCGTGTCCTCACTTTGGCACGTAACGCAGTCAGGGTGGGAATAAGTAAACCTTTTCCCAGGCCATAAGAATGTGATCCAAAAATAATATTTTAATGTTGTTTAATATATAACATTTTTTATATCGTTAAATAATTAAAAATCTTATAAAATAAATGTTTTCTTCCAAATTACTTGCAAAGACAACATTTTCACTGCCACTGCCACCAAAGAATAAGGTTTTCAAATTATTTTTAGCAATGTATTTTTATATCTGCCAGAAATAATATTTGTGTTGTTTAAAGGTATTGTCAGGCTTGTGTTGTGTTTTGTTCCCCATGTGCTCCCTGTGTCCCAGTGTTTATGCTCATATTTGGTTAGTTTCCTGTTCCTGATTATGTTGATTTAATTCCAGGTGTTCCCCGTTTATTTCTATTGATCCCAGGTGTGTCTAGTCATCCCCTCGTCTTGTCATGTGTTTGAATAATGTTCCCTGTTTTCAGTTCAGCGTCCTGTTATTAAACTTCTCTGGATTGCTGTACTCCTCGTCTCCCTCTGTTCCTTGCTCTGCACTCCACTCAGTAGTGTAACCGTGACAGAATACCGGACCAGACAAAATAGTAAGCGGTGCCCCTTCTCCCCGTTTTATTTCTATTTTGAAAGTTTTTTGTTTTCCCCGCGGCATGGAAACCACTGCACGTTTCACCGCTCCGAAGACGAGCCCGCTGGCCGCTCCGAAGATACTACTGACACAGACAATAAAATCAACAACTGTAAAACCAAGCAAATGTATAATTTATTCAGCCGCAATGCACTCTGGGAGTCAGTGAGTAGTTATACCAGGGCTACCCAAACTCGGTCCTGGAGGGCTGGTGTCCTGCAGAGTTTAGCTCTAACTTGCCTAAACACACCTGCTACAAAGTTTCTAGTAAGGGCTTGATTAGCTGGTTCAGGTGTGTTTGATTAGGGATGGAGCTAAACTCTGCAGGACACCGGCCCTCCGGACCGAGCTTGGGCACCCCTGAGCTATACTAAAGCCATGAGTACACCTAAATGAAAGGATCAAGTACCCCCTACAGTTCTTTTCTTTAGTTACTAGAACTCTTGTGTAAGTAAACCATACTAATTAAGCATTTGTCAGTACAACATACTACTCCTATTTCACTTTACTTAGTTTTTTTTAAGGCAATCGGTTTGCATGCTTTTTTTAAGTAAGCCTTACAGTGTAGTTTCTGAATGCAACGTATTCTATTGCCATACAAATTTCAGGGTTGGGAAAGTTAGTAACCACCTAGCAACGGCCTAGCAAATCGCATTGCATTGCACTAACTACTAAAACCACTTTACTAAATGCATAGGAACACCCTGGAAACCATTTATCACAGCCTAGCATCTGGCACAATTCTTTCTTCAAAAAAGGGGGAAATCTAGCCTTTTTAATCGCATATAACTCGTATTATAAATACTCAAAGGTCTTGGTGCTGAAACAAGACTGTGCGAAAATTATAACGTATGCATTTACAAAAAAGAAAGATTTCTATGCACTAAAGACCTAGGCAGTGATTTATAGGGAGCAGGAAGTGTCTGGCTGCTCCAAAAATAAAGGAGATAAAATATGAGTCGCAGAGTAGGCTGTTAATTGCCCTGCTATAAATACACAACGCCTCCTTTCAGACTATAAGGAGCACCTCCGTTGTCTTTGTGTTTGCGCTGCTGTGGATGTTGCAGAGCTGTCAGATTCCAGCGCCATATAGATTACTCAGTTTCAATTCAAGTTTATTTGTACAGCGCTTTTTACAATACAAATCGTTGCAAAGCAACTTTACAGAAAATTCAGTTTCTATAATATTTAGTAGTAGCTTATCAGTGGTGACTGTCAGTTTATGTACAGAAATGTACGGGAAAGTAAATCAAACAGACGATGAACACTTCGAGCGAAATCTGGAAGTTCTGTACATGTTTCAGGGTGGCGTCATTGGACTATGACGTCACCCACGCGAAAGGAACGCCTCGCGAGTCAAAACACGCGCGAGATTCTCTCGGACTGCCCGTCTGTAACGCTCCACATTTGTGATGGTCTGTTTCATTTCACCGTTTACGAGTGCTTGCTTGTAATGACCGCCGTGGCGGTGCACTTTGGGTGCACTCTATATAAACTGCGCAACAAGTGTTTGTGCAACCAAAGAGTGGACATGAACGCAAAGCTGGCGTATTTAAATATCGTTAAAGGTGCGTTCACGCGCAACAGGTTCAGTTTTTCACACGCGTCTGACTGACGTCGCGTCGAGAGCGTTGCGTTTTTAGGGCGGTGGGTCAAGTTCAGTTTAAATGCTTTGCTTTTTTTTATTGATTTCCAACATATAATATAAAGGTGCTGAACAAATATAAACTACAAAAAAGAAAATATAAAATATACAGTATTATATAAATAATAATACAGGTAAAAATAAATAAAAAATATAATTAAAAAAAACTAAACAGAAAAAAGAACAGGTATGAGATCATCATATAAATAACAGAAAAGCTTCACAAAGAGACCTAGTGCGTTTTGCTTTACTGTTTTTCAACCCAAGTAGTAGTTTAAATGCTTTGCGCTTCGTCATGGAGTTTACAATCCTTATTTAAAAATTATTTACCAGAACACTTATATAAAGTTAAGAACAATAACTCAACAGATGATAAATAGTGTTAAATAAACAATAACCCAATTAAATATTTTTCCCACGCACGGATATAAACCGCATGCATTTTTAATTAAGTTTAATAAAGTTTCATTGCTAGATGAATACCAAAAATATGCTGCAGAAGGCTGCAAACCATTATATATACACATTGTGGAAAGGAATAATAACTGAAAAAAAATCATCTTTACTTTTACTTTCATTTAATAAAACAATGCTTTAAAATCTACATGTTAATCACTTACTGAGCCAACCTCATTAATACATGTTTTATGACATGCACAGCTATCATCTTTCAGAGAATTAAACTGCTCTGGTCACGTGACTCCAGCCATGTAAAATGTTCTCATGAAAGTTACGATAATTCACAACTTTGCGTAAAACGCGTCGAACAACTCTTTTCAGACCTTTCAAACGCATGAGTAAATATCGGAAATCTGAAATGTGCGCTTAAAAGCAACTTCAGGTCACATCTTCGCAGGAGCTGATGGACTTACTTGAAAGTGAGGATGCAGAGAGGACGGTAGGATTTGTGGCTGGTGTTATCAGCCATCCGCTTGCCCCAAAAGTCATTGGTGCAGATGCTCCGGAGGCTGGAGCCCGGGCTGACATCTGGATTGTTGGTGATGGCCCATATATCATCATGCACGAACTCCCCCCAGAGAGAGTTACTGTAGCAGAGCGCGCACACCGCCACCAGCGCGGCGTACCGGACTCCCGCCGCCGGCCTCGGTAGCGCCGACTGCCGCTGCTGCACCGGGGGAGGAGCGGCTTTGGTCCCTCGGCTGTTCGCTGTCATGTCTGCCCCCGTCTCGCATGCTGCTCGTGGGAGTCAAAAAGAGGAGAGTCGTCCCGTTCCATAGCCCGTCTGCTGCACCGAAGCCCGGACAGCGGATCAGCTCTGAATGCGTAATATTAGCGAGTGTGAACGTGTATAAAGTGTTGAAGTCTATGTAACCCGCCTACCGGCGCATGCGCAGAAGAAAGAGAGAGAGAACGAGGATGAGAAACAGAGACTAATATAAATGAGAGAGAGCGAGGGAAAGAGAGAGAGATGCAAATGAGAAAGAATGAGAGCGTAAGGAAAAGAAAAGAAAAAACAGATGGAGAGACCAAATGGAAACTAAAGAGAGAGAATTAAATATGGAAAAAATATGATAGTTTATTATAATTTCCCCATTTAATATTTTTTTAGCCAACATCTTTTACATTTACCTAATTTTTGCATTATTTACTTTTAAACATTACAGTACTTTCATATTTTTTGTTGTGTGTGGTTAATCATATGGAATGAGTTCGTTCCACTACCTTTATTTTTGTTGTTTCCACTACAGGATAAAAAATTTTTTTAAAGGTAATTGAGACTTTTTAATCTGATAACGCTGACTTTTTTCCAAGTTTATATCTCAAAATTTGTCAAATTGTCTTTTTTTCTTTCAATTCTGAGGAAAAAGTCAGAATTGCAAGATATAAACTTAGTATTGTGAGGAAAAAACATCTGAATTGTGAGATTTAAAAAAAAAAATCACAATTACCTTTTTTATTTTTTTCTTATCCTGTAGGGAATACAGTATGTTTTAGTAGGACGCTAAACCACACATCCAAAAAATATGCAAATGTTGTCAAGGCCCCCCTAACTCTGCACTTTTATTTATATTAGGCAGCCCCTGCCAGATTCCATGGCAGGCGTCGGGAAAACTAAACATTGCCTGCAGATGTTAATATTCAGCCAGTGTTAAGAAATAAAGTTACAATTCTGAGACTTCACTAATATTTACAAAATCTGACGTTTTCACTGTGAACGTCATTAAAAGTCAAAGAGTACTAACTGTTCTTATCTCCGTACAAAACCATAGTTTCATAAATTAGAGCCTTTGTTTTCTATTTCGAATAAAACCTGCAAAAGATGTTTTATAGCCATGTCATTTACTAGTATAACAAGTGTACTTTAAGCAAAGGAATATTAGTTGGTACTAAATGTTCAGATAATGTGCTTTGATATTAATGGGTGTAATATGAAGAATCGGTTGCTTTTTGCTGTCATTCTTTTGTCAAAATGGTGCACAAGTATTCTTGTATGACACTAGTTAGGTCAAAAGATTATGCTACTGATTCAATTTTATGATTTTTATAGTTTGTACAAATTATTTAAAATGTATAAAAAAAAAAGGTTGAACAAAATGGCAAACAGAACCTGAAAGCGTCTTACATTGTTTCCATAATATCTGTTATGGTTATAGAAGTATATTTTGGCAGAAACTATGGCTACCAAGGTGAAATTTTGGAGGAGAGAATGAGAACACAAGAAAAAAAGAGAAACCCCCCCCCCCCCCCTTCCCCAGGATAAATGCAAATTATGCGCATGCCCCCTGAGTGAGGAGAGGAGAGCGCGAGCGCAGGCAGGAAATCAATAAAGAGCTGTGGGATATTTCACACAATGATTGCACTGCCTTGACCGTGACCTGTGCTTCCACGCAGAACAAGTCATAAGCAAAGTGCTCTGGGTTTGGACTTGCTAATGGAACATGAAGACAGGGATAATGAATCATGATGATAAATGCACTTTTAAAGATGCCCCCCCACCAGGAGGAAGGTGTTTGAACATCTGGCTAAACATGATTTTATGCAAGAAATGTTCAAATTACCCTTCTGGGGGGGCCGTTTAAATACATCTGGTGGCTCCCTACAGTCAAATTGCTCTTGCAACCAGATTGAACAGCGAAACGGACTGCTGATGGTGCTTTTTTGCATTGTGAAATAATTTCCATGACAATTAAGCACATTTAAACACCTTCCACCAACTGTCAGTAGCAGAAGCAACAAAGAAAAAATAATAATTTATATTATTTAAATTGTGCATAAATTTAAAAATGCATAATTGTAACCATAATCATGGTAATATCTGAAGTACTGAGATAAAACGAGTTATATGTACATTATGAATAAATTTATTGGGAACAAAAATATAAAATAAACCTATCTCATCACCCACCAACTCCTTCAACCCAAATCAGACATTTAAAAATTTAAATTTCTCAAATATAATTTCTAGCAAATAACAATATGACATTATTTATATATACAACCAACACTATGGCACCAACACCATACTGCTTAACACCACAAATACCCCCGCAATTCCATCTGCAATTATTAGCACTCTATTGTGTGCCACAAATGGCCTCCAATTGCTTTGCAATATCTTTCAACACACAATTACTACCACTGCGCTACTAAAATATCCCTTTCATTTTCTTCACAAGAAAATGATACGAAACCTTTCTTCACAGTTTTCTTTTGAATTTGGTGAGAGAACTACGCATCCGGCTCCATATGATAAATATATGATCGGAAACCTGTATACCACCACAAATCAACGCCTCGATGAATGATGCATACACCATTCCACAAAAAAACTGCCCCCACCGAATCGGTTATATTCAACTTTTATAGACTTAAGTTATATATTCAGTGGTAAACGGACGCACACTATACTCCCTGTAGGGTACAAAAACAAACTCTGAAACATACAAACATATGACAGCTATAAACATCGTCCTTCTGACATTTAGCCAGTGCACATGATCTGTCTGGGCAGAAAAATGCCAACGTATCTCTGAAGGCACTGACCAACACCACAAATCCCTCCATCTGTGTGTCAGTCTGAAGCGGTGTCTGTCTGTCTCTCTCTGGATTGTCCTCTGACATGTGTCACCACACTGCCTCGCCGTCGAAAGTTCTTACGCACACGCATTGCAAAGGAGGAGGGAAATGACGAGAAACAGAATATATAACATTCAATTATACACACACCCGTCTGCACACATGCGCAAACACCCATAATATATGATACAAGAGATTCCGCAGAACACACACACAGCTTCAGGGAAGGGGTGACCCAGAGTAACCTCTTTCGATTTTACTGGGGCCTTTCTGACCAGTTTTGACGATGTCTCAGTGTTCCTATTAAAAGTCATGGATCTGAAGAGCTTGCTTTGGGTCCTGGGTTAAAGATCCCATCCATCCTGACCGAGATGTCTCTAGTCTCCAGAGTTTAAGCTGTTTTCGGTGTCAGAACTCTGTACAGATCCAAATCCAAAGTGTCAGGTATCTCCAACCTGCAACTGGAACATCTCTACAGAGAGACGATGAAACAATCTTGCATTATTTCAAGTGTTTGAAGTAACAACAGCAGTCATCAGAGTGACGTCAAATGCTTTTAAATACTTCATCTGTATCGCCGAGTACTATGCTAATGTTGCCGTTTTTTATTTCAAACGCTGTCAACCATACACATCACTGTTTTAATTAATGTCCCACCCATTCGAAAGCTCAAAATCATAAACCATAAATAGAGGCAGAACTTTTAGGCGAGACTGAAATAGACATGCAATACTAATTTAATATTTTTTTTTCTTATTTTTTTTGTGCTGTAATTTGTAATAACATTTCTGTTGTTACTGTATTTTTGATCAAATAAATGCAGCCTTGGGGAGCATAAGAGACTTCCTACAGAAACATAATTAAATCTTAAATTTTAAACAGTAGTGTATATAGAATATTTGTACAAGAATAACATGCCAGGGAAAGCCATGCTTTCAGTGGAGTCTAAAAGCAGTTAACGCTGATGTGCTGCTTCTAGTTGTTGTGAACCACCGATCCACATCTTTGAAAAGGTCACACTTACCACAGTCCCTTGACTCCTGCGCTCCTCCTCTGCTGGGCAAGGTTATAGATCTCCTGCAGTTGTTTCCTCTGGTCTTCGCTTAGAGGTGATGTGAGGGACTGATACCAGCCTGCATCTGAACTCTGAACACCTGCAACAGGAAATGATTCCAATTACTGGTGCTGCACTTGTGGACAATTGTTGAACATCAATTTATGTTGGTGTTTAAATAAATTAATAATATAAAATGTTCTTCTTTTTGCAAAGAAAAAAGATGCATGCAATTTTAATGACCATGTTAATTAGGAAACTATATCGCAGAATTATTATACATTTTAAAAAAGAATTTGCCAAACTATAGGATCATTTCAAATTAATTAAGTAAAAAAACGAGTATTAAAAATTGTGGAAAATGTGATGAAATGATGACCAGGAAAAAATGTAAAAATAAAAATATTTATCCCACAGTTAGATAAATAAATAATTAAACAAATATTGAGTCTTAAAATCAATATTGATATAGAGCAAAGGGGAAAAAAAATTAGAGTGAACTTATTTGACATTTGGGGAGTTGACGTGCCCTGCAGTGTGAAATGCAATACACAATTTTTAATTATTAATTAAATATTTATTATGAATGCAATTTAAACAATTTACTACACTACTGCTTCAAATGAACTAGTGCCGACCAAAAACAATTACAAATGGTAAAAAACTTCTTACATTTTAACCTAAATCTTGATGTTGACTAAAACAAGTGTATGGACATATTATGCATGGACTACCCATTTATTTAATATTCATCGATATGAAGCCAGATTTTGGACAAACGAGACGTGGGTGGGGCTGTTCTATGCAAATATGGCATAGTGTGACATATGTAATTAATGTATTATGTAAATGTACATGTGTGGTATATTATGGAGTAAAAAATGTGCATACGGAGCAGGGAGGCGGTAAAGAACTGATATTCATCCTCTCCGTTGTCATAGTCCAGTGGTGTACTGTACTCCTCTAATGGGGTCCCCTCCAGACCTTCATCATCCCAGTATTCATCATCGTCCTCATCATCTTCATCTTCATTGTCATTCCCAGTGGGAGCGCCCGACGACTGCAGGGCCACCCCTTTCTGTCCGACCTCATCCTCATCGCTAGGAATCTCCTCTGGAAAACAGACATGATGAATTTCCAAACTCAGAGTAGTACATTTCCAGAGTAGTGAAGAGGAGGGGCTTGGTGATGTAGTCTGGATCTTGTTGAAGTAAAGGTCACTTCTAAAAATAGACATTTCCATTGTTTGAATCTCATACTACCGGTCCCAACAGAACGAAGCGAAAAAAGCCTTTGGAGAAACATTTTGGAATTTATATATTTTTGGTTTACAATGAAACAATAGCTACATACAAATTTGCATATTTTTCGTAGCATAAAGTACACCAAATTACGATTATTAGTGTGTCACAAACCAAAGTAAACACTGGAAGAAACAATGGTGGTAAAAGAAGATCATTCAAAGAATGTTCAAATTTTATTTGAATTAAAATGTTGTCATTATTTATTCATCCTCAAGTTATTCCAAAAATGCTGAACAAAAGAAGATATTTTGAAGAACGTGGGCAACCATTGAATTCCAGTGTTTTTTTCCTCTCTATACTATGGAAGTCAATGGGGACCAGAAACCGCTTGGTTACCAACATTTTTCAAAACATCTTTTGTGTACAGCAGAATAAAGATATTCATACATGTTTGGAACAACTGAGAATGATACATAATGAGAAAGTTTCATTTTTTGGTAAACTATTCCTCTGTAAGGCTCGGTTTCAAGAATCTCTCTTCAATAAAACTATTTTTTTTCCTAATTTATGCATAAACCTCTCACTAAACTTGGTAAGATTTATACTTAAAGGGTTTGTTCACACCCAAAATGAAAAATTAGGCTGCTGTTTTAATGCACCCGAGGATCCTAGGTGTACATGACTTTCCTTACTTCTTCTTTCAGACAGAATCCAGGCGGAGTGTATATTCAAAAAAAAGGGTCTTGAATCTTTCAAGCTGTAATGCCACCTCGCTGTGTTGCCATTGCTTCATTCCCAAAGGAACTAAATAAAAGCGCTCATCCCATAAAATAAGTGTTTCACACGGCTCTGGGGGGTGAATGAATGCCTCTTGTGGCGAATCCATGCGTTTTTGTCAGAAAAAATATCCATATTCAAAACGTACTAATCACTTTAATGTAGCTTGCGCCAAAAGTTGTACACAGAAGCAGTTCCGGGAGCATGATGTATCAGGTTGAGCATGCGCTGGTGAGTCTCGTGAAAACCAACGTTAGTTTACAGGAGCAAAGGAAGGAACGTTTCCTTACTTTAGCAAAGGAAACCAGTCTCCTCTTGGCTTATATCGAAGTCCTCCGGCATTCTTCTTTACAAATCCTTGTTTTTGTACTTCTAATAAGTGACCGTTTTTTTTTTGTTTTGATCTCTCCGCTGCGCTGCCGCGTGTGTCACTTCTGAGCGGCGCATGCACAAAACTGACCTCATATCTCCTTCCCCATAACGGGGGGTGCTTCTGTTTACAACAGTGAGCCACAAGCTTATTCAAGTGAGTATTAGTTTTGAATATGGAGATTTTTTCTACAAAAACGCATCGATTCGCTATAGAAGGCCTTTGTTCACCCCCCGGAGCCGTGTGAGACACTTAGTTTTTATGGTGTGCATTTTTTTCCTATTTAGTTCTTTTGGATTGACAGCATGCAACAACCTGCGTAAGTGACATTAAACAGCTTGAAAGATCAAAGACAATTTTGAACATAACTTCCGACTGGATTCGGCTGAAAGAATAATCATATACCCCTAGATGCCTCGGGGTGATTAAAACTCGCTATCATTTTGGTGAACTAACCCTTTAAATGCAATACTGCATAGTTGCCTCTTCAAAACAAACTAAGCCCAAACATTGAGAGCATATTGGCAATCCCGCATGCAGCTGATGTCTGTGTTTCACAGAAACCAGCATCATAGTAGCAATAAATCCATAACTTAATTCGAGTCAAGTGCTCGAAGCCCAAAGGTTCAGAATCATGTTAAACTAACATGCACAAGTCGTTCCTCCATTTCCCATGTCTCCGGGGCCCTGGTAGAGCGATACAATCAGTTCTCAGTCGTCCGTAAACCCTGATGACTAAAGACCAACCTGAAGCTATATATGCCAGAAATAGTACTTCCTGTGCAGGGATTAAGTTTACCTGAGGTGAAGTGAGACAAGGACTTGATGAAACTGTGAGATTAATATAACCATACAGACCACCAAAAGCAACAACAAACACTGGACTCAATAGGTCACTACATACATAATTATATTCTATTTGCTGTGTTCTTCTGTTAAAGCAGCTATTTTATATATAATTAAGCATTTTTTGTTTCCCTAAAAGTAATTTGTTGCACTAGTCAAGGTTTTTAGTCAAGACAATTTCCACTCTCCTGTGACCCTTGTTTAATTAGAGCAATTGCTATGGTGCCTCTAAAGGTTCTATGTGTAAATGAGGTCATTTCCATATAGAAGTCTTAAAGGTACAGACAGTAAACACTCTGCAAGTGAAATGCTTAAGAATGTCTCTCAGTCACACACAATCTCACCATTCTCTTCCTCCTCTGTGCCTTGAGCTCTAGTGAGCTGCTCTGGTTTGTTGAGCACTCGGGTGGCGTAGATGTGCTTTAAACCCAGGAAGAGGAGGAGGATGGAGGGAACGATCTGGCCTGCAACTTCCTCCAGGACCGCAGGGCGGCTGGGCAGCTCCATCAAAACACTCAGCCCAATGATGCACATCTTACGATCATGTAGTCTGTGGTAAACAACAATAAACAACAACAAGCAATCATATAATTATAAAATTAAATATGTCGTTTGATCAAATATAATTTGATAAATAGTTCATTTAAAGGGAAGCAAAGATTTCTAAGAGAGCTAAAAGGATGGCAGTGAAACTCGTTAACCAGAATGAGCAAACAATCAATCAGAATGCAAAAATGACTGTGAATCAGAATTGCATTGTAATCTGAATTGAAATGTTTCTGGGAATACTCCACATATTGAGTGTGTGTTTATAATTATAATTATATGTTTATAATTCGTACTAAAAGACGGCAGTTATTATTTCAAACTATATATCCAGTAGTTATATAATTCTATTTTCTCAAATTCAAAATTCTAATTCAGTTTACTACAACAATTCAAATTCCGGAATTTAACAGATATTTAAAACCACTCCAAAGTTAGTTTTAAACAGTGTACATCCCTGTCAGGAACAGCTGCCATATCAGCATAAATACAGATAAATGCGTTTAATCTAAATCAATCTCCGTTAATAAAGTGCATGTGACCTTCTGAACCAAACTTAAGGCATTTCCTGTGCAAACAGCCTTACCCTAAGAAGAGCTCTGTGTCGTTCATCCACTGGTTGATGAACTGCGCTGTGATTGGCTCTGGGCTGTGTGGGAAGCGGATGTTCTCCAGTGTGTGTATCAGTAGGGTGGGGTTGTAGTACAGAGCTGCGATTACCACCTGTAGACACATGGTGCGGAGCTCGCTGGACTTCACACCTCGTGTTAACCGCTCCAACACGGCCTCCACAAACAAAGGGATACACTAACAAACACACAAAGGCACCAGATTTGATGTTACATTAATGTGCACATTTGATATTGCTCATTAAACCAGCAATACACACCATTAATCAATTAGCTGTCACTTTTAAAGCAAACTGATCACGGCTATTATAGTTTCTTTAAACTAAAACCATTTAAAACATATTTGGTTATTGAAATAAAACAGGAAAAAAAACATATACATATATAAAATAGTTAAAGCACTAAAATGGATTAACTATAAATAATAATAAATAAAAAACTGAACAAGAACTGAAACATATATTAAAATTAAATAAAAATAATAGAATGTATTATTACCTTTAAAAAAAACTAGCACAAACTAATCAAAGCACTACTAAAACTTACAAAAAATAAACAAATTTCTATGAAAAAACTTAATCTAAAACCAAATTTAAAATATTGCCTTGAACAACCTGAATAAATTTCATTTGAACCACGACAATTTACAATATGATAAATAAATAAATGACTAAATTAATCATAGTATCTAAACTGACTGACCTAACACTAAAAAAAGAAGGTATTTTTGATTTACTTTTTTAAAAGAATGACACACTATATTAAAATTCATAACCCAATTAAAAATACAAAATTACAACAACCCAATAATAAATAATATTATATAATAAATCTAGAGAGAGAGAGAGAGAGAGAGGGAATAGAGAGAAGGGACAAACCACTAAAAAAAATAGAACAATAAAAAAATGTAACAAAACCACAAACAATTTAACTAAAATTGAACATTTTATTTTCAAATATTAATAAAAACTAAAATGGTATATAAAAAATTAAAATAACACCGGTCCTGACACACAAAATGAACATGACAAAAAACACCTACATTTGCATATACACATCAACCTCCACACACAACTAACCTGGTCAATGCCACGTCCACGGCACTGTAATATAATGACCTCTAGAAGTTTGGCTGCATGGCATTCTGAGTCTTCCCCAGCATCACTAGTTAGGACCTGGGGGATGAGAGGTCAAAAGTTAAAATGTCGAATGCATATGGAAGAATGACATAAAATACACTTTAAATGGAATAATTTAATAGAGGAAATGCATAATAAGACCTTTTTGCACATGGTGTAAATGACCTCCAGGTATTTGGGGTCTGACAGCAGCATATTTGTGTCCACAGTAACATAATTGTGCAAGAGGGGCATCATATCTGCATCAACAAGGAAGTAAATCACATCATTAACCAAGTACTCAATATCGCCACGATCATTTTCAAATGACTCACGTAAATACGCACATCCATCAACTTAATGACTCTTTCAACCTAGTTCAATCATGACATGATTTATAGTTTAAGGTGGAGCGGAGAGAGGCTGTGTTTTACACCACAGGTGAAGTATCTGAGCTACATGGGTGTCTGAGACCTGTGAAGTAGTCAAAGCAGTCATGCTGGAAGACGTCGTACAGGACCCCCAACAGCTGCCACATCTGAGGGGAGATGGAATAACAGGTGAGTCCAAACGCCAGCGACAAGATCTCCTCATAAAACTCTGAAAAAGACAGAGAGAATGTCATCGATCGCCTCTGAAACAGAGACATGATGTTTTGAGAACAGTCAAAAGGATATATATTTTGCATAATTAAAAAGTATTGATATTGAAATTGTAATTCCAAGCTCCACCAAGTGGTCAAATGGTGCATCTTTTAAGGGGGATTTCCAACTGACAGCGATTAAATTGCTGGAGTTTTGACAAGCAACTACAGAAGGTAACCATATCTCTTTTGTTTTCACTCCCATTGGTAGTTGGGGCATCATATCACTGTATGTATCACTGTGAATGCGTCTTAAGAATCTTAATGGGGATGTCTTTCAAATTATTTAACGCAATTTATGAGATGTCACTGAAACATTTCATATTAACATTATTTTTTATAATCTATAAAAAATAGATATCTTGAAATAGAAAATAGTGTCTCACACACACACCTGCCATACCTATGATGGGTTTCTGGAGGACAAGACCGATCACCTGCAGGCATATTCCCTCCAGCTGTTGACTGATCTAAGATTGATAGAAATAGAGAAAGAGGGGAAACATATCACCTCACTTCTGTTTTCAGAAACATCACAACATGTTCAAACAAATGTTGACGCAATTTAAAGAGATTTGTAGCAAGAGTGTTTAATAATTTTTGCATAATTCTGAAATATGTGCAACAATTTTATTTGTATTTTTCCACCAAAAATGAATCCAATGCAGAACTGACTTTTTTTTGAATACTTAACAAAGGTTACTCGGCCCCCTCAAAAACAAAAACAAAATTAAAATAATAAAAAAATTAAATAAAATATTTTTGCAAGCTGATATACCAGTAATGAACGTTATAATTTATAAGTTTGGGGTCTATAAGATTTTTACATTATTTTTGAAAGAAGTCTCTTATGCTCATGAAGGCTGCATTTATTTGACCAAAAATACAGTAAAAACGGTAATATTATTAATATTATTACAATTTAAAATAACGTTTTCTATCTAAAAATGTAATTTATTTCTGTAATGGCAAAACTGAATTTTCAGCAGTTATTACTGCAGTCTTCAGTCTCACATGATCTTCAGAAATCATTCTACTAACAGCATTGAAACGGTAGCATTTTAAATGTTATAACTGTCTTTGCTATCACTTTTGACTAATTATATATATATCGATCAGTCCATGCTGAATAAAAGTATTCATTTATTTCCCAAATATATCGGAAAAAAACAGTAGTGTTTTCTTCTAAATGCTAAAAATCCAAACCTCTTTTCGGTCCCCCATGACTGTGAGGATAGTGTCTATGGTGCTGAGGATACCGAGAGCCATCACAGTCTTATCTTCACTTTCCTCGTATTCTTCACTCTGGAGAATCTTGCTGAAGATCTCCGCCTGTGCACAACAACCTCTTTTAGCATGAAACCGTACACTTACTTAACGATAAACTGAGAAGACGAGTGCAGTACCAGGTTCTGTGTCATATCCACCGCAATGACGGCCACTTCCTCGCTGTATTCACAGATCATCTTCTGAATGACACTGGTGAGGTCATCGTTCTCGGTTTCTTTGATGATGTGCAGCAGCTCCTGCATCACAGGCTTGATGAAGGGTCGGATGTAGACCTTAGCTGCACTCATACAACACACAAAAAGCAGAAAGAGGGAAGAATTATGCAAGTACTGGACAGGCAGACAGCAGACTTTGATTTAAATAGGTTAATCCAATTGTTTCTTAAACCAATTACAGAGAGTAAACTAATTTAGTCAAATTAATTTGCTGCATATTAAGTGCATTAGTGTTCTGCATTTTGTTCTCAAATGAAAGCAGACACATTTATTTTCATTATGTTTGTGTCTTGATAAAGCCTACATACTTTTATTTTATTTAAGCTTCTTACTCTGTCTGTTAATCTATCAGTAACACTGTTCATCTGTCCAGAAACCACCCTAAACACCCTAGCAACTGCATATAAATGCCCTAGAAATCCAGTAAAAACAGCGTTGCAACTACCTTGTAAGGCTCAAGCAGAAGCTACAGTAGCAACATAAAAGCAACTAGCCAGAACGCGCCAGCAACAACTGAGAATGAACCTATGGAACTGCCTAGCAACACCCTACCTACCAACTATTTATTGTCTATGATAATATCGTAATTGTTGTTTTAACGATGTGCGAGCTGATTATTAGAGTCTAAAAGCATTCACTGTGTGATGAAACCAATTACAATATAATTGGAATGCCCTTATAATTCAAGTTATTAAGCCAAAAATATCCCTGTATAGGCTTTTGTTTTTTGTAGTTATAAGATAGGATATAGTTGAGTAATATCACACAATCAAGAGTGCCGTTTTGCTGAATCAGCAAGTGTGAATGATCACAAATGCTGTACTGATTTTATACAACAGTTCAACAAACAAGTTAAAGGGGATAGGGATAGTCTTTCTCATCCTCATGTCGTTTCAAACCCGTAAGATTTTCGTTCATCTTTGGAACACAAATTAAGATTTTTTTTTTGATGAAATCCGAGAGCTTTCTGACCCTCCATAGACAGCAAGGGTCCTACCATTAATCTGAAGTCAATGAATCACTTATTAAGACAGGCACTTGCTGCTACCTATTGGCGATTTTAGTGTCATGTTTATTTATCCATGGCAGGCTTCTTTATTAAAGAAGTTCAGCTGTTCGTGAATAGATAAGATCCCAAAAGTTGCAAAGACTAAAGTCTCAAGCCCAAAGAGGTATTCTTTATAAAAGTTAAGACTCGTCCACGCCCCTTAAAACGCCTTGTTTAAACACGCCCCCCACATGTCTATGTCCCTGTGTGGGAAGATTTGCATAACGCCCCGACATAGCCCCCCAAAAAAATGTTCACGCAAAGAAGAAGGCGTAACTTTTATTGGTGCTACACGCCAGCCGCCAGGTTTGAAGAAGCTGTGTGTTTAGTTGTTAAAGCGAAACTACTTTGTTTGGTCTTTTTTTTTAAAAGAGGACACAACTAGAAAACAGTGGTTAAGTTGTATTTACAACACTGTTCAGAACAGTTCAACCCAAATATTCAGATGTGTGCATCACTTTTATGGAGGACTGTTTTCTGATCCTGGTAAGTAGACTTACAATGCCGGCTGTTCTGACTCACAGACTGTAAGTAAGTTTTCATATTTAAAGGATTTGCCACTGACGATTCAAACGCGAGTTTTGGGCAGTGTAGAGTAGCGCTTGTTGTTGGTAATTTCTCCGATCACAAATGCAGACTGGTTTTATGTTTATGCGGCGCGATGCAAAAGACAGTATAAATCATTATAATCCATAATTATGTCCCCACTGGATGCAACAAATGGCTCGTTTATAATGGGTTTTCATGTTTTGAAGGGGCGTAACATTTCCGTTACACGCTTGAGGTATCCGGCCAATCACAAAGCACTGGATAGCTAGCCAATCAGAGCACACCTCGCTTTTTCAGACCGATGAGCTTTATAAAAATCGACGCGTTTCAGAAAGGCGGGGCATAGAGGAGAAACAATAATGTACAGTATGTGGAAAATAATGTGTTTTTTTAACCTTAAACCCTATAAACACATTTAATTACACCAAATACACAAAATAATGTTCTTTTTAGCAACATCATATGACCCCTTTAAAAAAAATCCCTATAGACTGAAATATAATTTTTCTTCCATATCGCACACCCAAGCGAAGTTTTGGAACAACCCTAACAACCACCCACAGACCTCGCAAAGGCCTAGCACGACTTAACAGGCCAAGAAAAACCATAGCAACAACCTAGCAAACTACATCCCTCAAAACTTCACATTACTCTAAAAACTGCTCAAGTAGTCAACTAAAAATGTGTATAACAAATTTAAACTTCCAATCAAGGTCTCATCAAACCAACATTCAAAATCGCAGTCGCAGTACTTTTCCAGTTTCAAAGTGTCTCACTTTAAGTGTGTGTGAGTCTGTGTGAGATCAAACCTTGCTCCTGGTTCCTGACCAGCGTCTGCAATGCAATGGCTGCCTCCACTTTGACAGGCATCTCCTTGTCATCCACCAGGTTCTGTTTGACCAGCTCCACAGCGTTCCTCAGGACCAGCTCATTATGGAACCTCAAAGGACTGAACGAGTGCAGCACCCAGCACGACTGCACACACACCGCAGAAAGACCAGAATTACGCCTCCATGGAAACCAGTGTTGCTTTGAAGGACTCTTGACAGATGCAGTTTTGATAGCCAAAGTTCTGTGTAAAATATGCTTTCAAATTCAACTAGTCGTGGGTTGTTTGAGCAACTAGTTGGTCATGCCCACCAGAAATGGACTATGGACTAGGAGCACAGACCATTAATAGGATGAATGATAGATAGCCAACAAATAACCACGCTAATTAACAACTTCAAATCACACAACTGTTATAGTCCTCACAAAAAAAGAGACTAAAAGTATGCATAATATCAGCATTTTTTCACAGAAGGCAATTGATGGCTGAAACGGCGGTGCTTTAGAGGACTGAATTTGTAGACAACTTCTCTGAAATGCTTTTATTGTGCTGACAGTTAGTCTAATAATTAGTAATCAAGCCAAAACCCTCTCTGAGAAGATTTAGGATCTTTAAATTTTAATTAAGAAGACTTTAAATGTAAAGAAAAACTCAATAACTGACTAGTCTGTTGTTAGGATGATTAGTTGACCATCCTGACCAAATCCTATCCTAAAACTATAAAAAAAAAAATGGAATTTTTTTTTTTATTAATTGAAATAAAATGCTGAATAAAATAAAATAAAGTAAAATAAATACAATTAAACAAAAATGTAATGTTAACTGAAATAAGTTAAGTAACTAAACCTTAAATAAAACTAAACAAACCATTTAGAAATGACATAAATAAATAATAAAATGTCAAAAGCACTAACCAAAAAAAAAAAAAAACCTAAATATAAATATATTTAAAATACAAATAAATAGTAATAAACTATTAATGTATATCAATAATTATAAAAAAACACTAATCCCTACAAAATAGTTATACAGTAACTTAATACAGTAAGCCATATGAGAATAAAGGCTTTTTATTTTTCACCATATTTTCAAGTGCTTTGGCGTTATGAGTTTTTTGATGAGTACAGTGACATTTAATAATGTCATCTGGCAGTTAATAACAGTTGGCAGTAAACACTCACTCACCCGGGCCCTTAAGTAGCCAAGATTAGAGTTGAGCAGTGGAAACACATAGTTTTGTAACATGAGCTCCATCTGGTCCCTGTACACCCGCTTCTGCAGAAAGACAAGGACAAGCAGGAACACTAATGCAGAAAGCTGGTAATTAAATTGGGAACACAGAAGATCTTGCTAATTAAATCGAACCTTTAGCAAGTGTTGAGCCAAGGCACCGATCACATGCAGCGCCCCGTCCTTCCTGCGGGGGTCAGCGTTGGGATCCATGAGGATCTGATGGCAAAACTCCATCATCTGAGGCAAAACCTGAGAAGGACATAAAAAATAATGAGAGCACAAACCCACAGGCGATGACAGAACCCATTTACCCCCTAAAATGTGCAATTGAATCATATGTAAATGCGTGACCTGCAGAAAACAGCACCCCAAAACATCACTCTGAATCCTTCCCTTGAAAGCTTCTTCCCTCCAGTATCTCTAGCAAGTAATTCTGATCTGAAGGCATTTCTTGGAAAGTCTGGAGTGTTTCATTGGAATGCAAATGTAAACAAGAGCGGTCTGAGGGTGGACTCACCTCCTTCCTCTTCCTGGCTGCTGTACACAATAGAGTCTGAGCGGCCGTGGTGGGAGACACATGATCATCATACATATCTACGCCGAACACCACACACACACACACACACACACACACAACACACACCACACACAGGGAACCACACAGATCAGCCAATCAGATCATTACGCAATCAAAAACAACAGCTTCTATTCCGAATTCACTGACAAGGAAGTAAACCTGCTTGCAAGCAAAAATGGATAAAGCACAATTGTCTCAATATTTTTCAGCCTTGACTGAAATACATCAGAAAAAACATAATCAACCAAACAGCCATTGTAGTCATGCTTAATGCATAAATTAAAACCGTTTTAAAGTCTAGTATATTACAAAATAATAAATAATTAAAAAATAAATTTTCATTTAAATAAATTAAATAATAGTAAATAAATAATAATGTACTCATTTAAAATAACTACTTTAATTTTGTACATCATTTTAATACATTAAAAACTTTTCCTAGTGATGATGAGAACAAATTGTTGAACTGATAATTTCACTGATTCACAAAAATGAATCTTGCTGAATCAAACACTATTTTGGCTCCCTAAGCATTAAAACATCTTTGCATTTATGCTCAAATATTCCAGAGTTGCGAGACAAGGAAAAACTGTGAAATTAGTGCAATGATGCTGTCTTCAATAAACTTAATGGCCACAAAAGCACATTAAGCAAGCATTAATCAAAGTGATAAGGACAAAACAATAATAAAGCACACTGACTAAATTTCATGCGGATGTACTCATACGGATCTTCCTGCCATAGTCTTTCATCTTCATCTTTATAGCACATCAGAGGAAACACCACCTCCTGAGTTATAGTCTGCAGAGACAGAGATATTACGCTGTACGGAAGTCATCATTTCTATGAAGTCATGTGATGCTGTTTCTCAGCTGGTTCCCACCTGCATGTGCGGTTTCATCTGTCTCCATGTGAGCGAGTGCGAGACGCCCTGAGTCATGTAGCTCAGCGCCTGCTGGAGGACACGAGGACTCACGTACTGCCTCTGTCTGTGCTGCTCGATCACTTTCAACAAGACCTGCAGGGAAAACAGCCTTTCACTCAGCGATCTTACAGGTAACATGAAAATACACTCACTGTACCATGGGACCACAACAAATTGTTTTTTCAAATTACAATTTCTGCTCATACCTGCTGGATTCCTACAGCATATGTCTTCAAGAAAAAGTCAGCAAACTCGACATATTCCTTCGTCACATTTCCTGGACTGCCATATCTGACAATAGAAAATCAGTACAATTCAATTAATATTATGTAACATACCATAATGTAACGTACATAATAGTTACTTGAGATTCTACCACGACCACTAAATTACCCACCTGTATTACACAAAAATATAATTCCCAAGTAATTGAATACAAAATCTATAATTATGACAAATTATATATAAATTCAATCATCTCCAAGTTATTGTGATCCAAATATCATAGTATATAACACTAATATACAAAATATAATACACAGAAAAATACTACTACTAATAATAGCATATAAATAATAATAGTATTATTTGAATATTAAATGAATAGTACACGCAATAATAATATTCAGTTACTGTGACACAAAAAAACAATAAAGAACAAAATTATTTAAAAATGTAAATACTTATTAATACTCAAAATATGTTAATCTTAATTAAATATCACTAAAATATACAATAATTATATAAGAAATAATAATATAATTTAATCCAAAGACATTGTTATTTTGCCAAACAATTAATACAATTAATGTACAAAATGTAATAATATTCCAAGTTATTGTGATCATACAAAATATCCACTAATATACAAATATACATAGAAATATACTATTACTACACTAATAAAGTACTGCATATTCAAATAATCATAGCATTATTTGAATATTCATTATGATAAAACAAGTAATAATAATAAAGTTATTGTATACAATTTACAATGAAACTAACAAAATAGGCAAAAAATTAAATTGGTATCACAAACTAATTATTTTGATTTTAAAAATTAATGCAAATAATCATCCAAAAATTATCAATTCATATATAAGAAATATAATATAATATAATTGACCATTATTGAAATACAAAAATTATATTAATTACTGGGTGCTGCTCTGTTTTTAAGTCTGCTATTGTGAAAAGTGCATTTCCTATTAGGGGACAATAAAGGTCTTTCTATTATAAATGCCCACAAATGAGGCTTGTGGTCTGGCTTGTTTAATCACCTCTCAAACATTCTTGTGATGATATGCAGAGCCCATTTCTTGCATTTCCACCAGATCAGTTCCGGTCGATCGTCCTCATCAGCTTCCAGAGTTTCCTGAAAATCATTCAGCATACAGTCATGGAATCATATTTACCAATAAGATCTTAACTGTGAAAAGAGCATGCAAACTTACTGCAGGGACGTCCCGATCAACAGCTGTCCGCAGGATCTCCATCCAGTAGGTCATGACTGTGTTACTGATCAGCTGTAGTGGAAGGGAATACTGCAGACACGAACACAAACAGGGACTTAGCACTGACATGTTGGGACTAACCTGGTAAACAAATGAAAGAAATGTTCAAACACACCTGTACAAGTGCATGGAAAATCTTTAGGATTTGCTTCTGGATCAGAACTGAGATGAAGGTGGCATCAGACAGGAGTTGAGTGATGAGTTGCTGGAGCCGAGGCAAGAAGATCTGCATTGCAGCCAACAGGGGGTCCCGCTCCTCAGCCTTCTTAAACCTGAGCACCACAGAACCATAATGATCAACTTTCATACAAATTTCTATTTACTCTTTCAAAAACCCCAGGGGGGGGGGGGCCCCTGATATAAAAAAAAAAAAACTTCAGGCCAACCAAGATGTAGATTAGTTTGTTTCTTCATCATAACAGATTTGGAGAATTTAGCATTACATCACTTGCTCACCATGGATCCTCTGCAGTGAATGGGTGCATCATAATGAGACTCCAAACAGCTGATATAAACATCACAGCTGCAAAAAAGTTGCGTATTTATAAAAAAAACAAATCCATCATTAAGACATTAAACTTCAAACTGTTGCTTCTGTCTAAAATACGAGTCCTCTATCCATAACACTGCTTTCTCCAATGAAAAAGTCATCTAAATCAGGAGAGAAGTATGCACAAATCAAGACTGTTTCCCAAGCGTACAAAACGAAGTGAGAGGGCCCATGGGATGCACCTTTTCAACTGAGGAAGCTTTATTATGGATTATGAACTTGTATTTTAACTAAACGCAACAGTTTGAATTTAAAACGTTTCAATGATGGATTTGTTTCTTACAAACACCCAGCTTTTCACTTCACAAAACGTTAACTGATGGACTGGAGTGGTGTGATTACTTGTGGATTGGGGGAGGGGGGGGTTAAATTTTATTGTGATGTTTTTTTTTCAGCTGTTTGGACTCTCATTCTGACGCACCCATCCACTGCAGAGATTAATTTCCCCTAATCTGTTCCGATGAAGAAACAAACTCGTCTACACCTTGGATGGCCTGAGGATAATGACATTTTCAATTTTGGGTGAACTATTCGTTGAACCTTGATTGAAGGTTGACAATTATGACATTTGTAAATGGTGAAATATCACAGGTAAGGGACTTCAAGAGAGACAAAAATCTTGTGGTTCACTCACTCGTAGTTTTTGACGAGTTGATAAAGAGCGAGCAGACTCCCATACCAGCTCCCACTGTTCTGTGACTGCAGGTACAGGTTAATTTTGTCCACTACGCCCGTCCACCGTCCAGGAAAGTCGTGTTTTATTATGGCACGCAGACATACTGTCAGCTGAGCCCTGCCAACCAACAAAAAAAAGTCATTTTCAAGTAATAACACCTCCAAAACTGACATACTGGCACAACTGACTCACCTTATGGACTCTGGACAGCGAATAATGGCCTCCACCATGTTTTCTCGGATCTGTCCGCGATCGTTTTCATGGATGTTGAAAGGAAACACCACCTCTCCCAATGTTGGCTCTCGGTCCTGCCAGTACTGACTCACCATGTTCTTCAAGTAGATGGCAGCTAGAGCAAGAACATAATGACTATTTCATCCAATCAGAATGCACAAATGGTAAGATCTCAATCCAGAATGATTCAGTTGAGTCATTCAGATTCACTCAGCTTGATTGATCAGTATTTTCTTATAGTACAGAAAGCATCAAAACGCTATAGGATGAGAAAAGCTCTTACCTGCCTGTCGCACAGGAAACTCCACCTGGTCCGAAACAATGATCTGCAGCAGAGTTGGGGCGAAGTTGATGATCTTGTAGGACTGAAAAATAACAACATTTTAAATTCATGATTTTTGTAAACATTATCAGTCTGCAATCCTGTCTGGATTCATGCGTCACTGTTCTTAGTTTTTTTTTCTTCAGGGCCAAGAACAAGTACAGCACCAAAATTTTACATCATCACACAAAATTGTTGGTTTTATGCTACCTGTAGCCAATAACTACATTTAGAACTATGAAATAGCTTATAGTAAGAAAATTCCAATAAATTCTGTCTTTAACAAATATAACAAACAACCAAAAGGATGTCAAAACTGAACTGAAATAATGAAACTATTTGAACTGAATAATTAAAAAAAACACAGATTTTGTATGCAGGCACCTCAGCTCTTCTAAACACACATACGAGTTCATCTGGAAGAGAAATGACTTTATATGGAGCGCTTTGTTTGCACAGAGTGTGGATTGCACTGAATTGCATCAGTGGTCCGTAGCAATGCTGATTTACATGCAGCAGAATCAGGACACAATGAAAAATGTCATATCACAGTATAACACCAATAAACTCTGTTGTAGTGCACATTCCACATTATTCATAGGGGATTTATGGGATTTTTTCCCTCTCTGGCATCAAACCTAAACCAGATCCGATCTTAAAGCACAGGACACAAATATTATTAGAACTTAGTCGGTTGTCAGAAGAGGACCGCATCTGCCTCTATTGTTGCACATTAATGCATTGCAACTACTTTGCAACCTTATAACTATTACGTACGAAATCAACCATCTAAATAGTAAACAAAGATAAAATAGTGACACAGACAGACGGATTAAACATTACCCAGCCTTATGCATTAAATCAGCCCTTAATTTAGCATATTCACTGAAGGCATCTCTGCTCTCGTGGTGCTTCTGTTTCCTAAAGAAACAACAAACTTCTCTTGATGGATCACTGACCTGGTTGAGCTCATTCTCAGCCGCTAGCCTGAGATTTGGATCTATGGTGCCCTTCAGAGCCTGTATGATTCGATTGGGATCCATTAGGCCCGATACGATGGATTAATTTGAATAAACTTTGGACTATCGGACAGATGTGCGGACGACCAGATAGCTCGGATCTTACAGGCAGCCCTGCCCCAGTCTGCCGTCAAGCGACTGTCATCGTCGCAAAGAACAAAGCCGAAGCGAGACGTTTACGGCAGAAGCTGGCATGACAACCATAGACATAATAAATAATATTTATTATGTCTATGATTACAACTGCTGCCCACGCGAAAAATTAAAGGGACCTCTTTTAAATATGACGGTGATATAAACGTTTGAACTGCATATAAATGGTGGCACAAAATTTGACTCTTAAAATCGAAGAGTAGGCCTAAATGCACTATTCAAAATGTATATACATTCCTTATGCATTCTCAATAGTTTTGAATTATTGACTAAGACAATTGTTTGACAGATTTTTTATTATGCTACTGTTTAAAGAGTATTCGCAATATAATAGGGTTTACTGAATAGACACATAGATATCAAATATATTTTATATTTAAGGCGAGACACTGCAGGGGAATAGGGTAAAAAATGAACTAATATTTATCGCCTTACTTAGTTGATTGATTACATTGATAATTGCAAAAAAAAAAAAATTTGTATCACAAGTTTTCTAAAATTTTAGGTTTAAATATGCAAATGAGGCATTATTTAATTAAATATGCGCTAATTTGCGTACATTTCTAGTACAAAAATCTGAACACTGGATAAAGTCCGTTTCAAAATTCTTGTTTAATTTTTGTTGACATATTAGAGTCCAATATTTTTACTCTCATTTTGTCACTCAATAATTCAGAAAACACTTAGAACAGACTGAAAACAATATATTTTCGTAATTTGGGGAGGGGGGGGGGGGGGATATAAAAAAATAATAAATAAATCAAAAAAGATTAATTTTATTTTTTATTTTAATTTTTTTTTTTAATTTTTTAATATTATGTTTAAAATGTTGTATAACTTCAAGCAAATTATATAGAAAACACCTCTCTCCTGTAAAACTCAGCAGGAATAAAAATGTAAAGTGAAGTTTACATTCACTTTACGTAAAAACCAAAAAGCCCAAAACCTCAAACTTGACAGGTGCATGAAAAAAAACAGTGTTTTTGCCTGCAGTGTAAATGACCTTGCCTTAAATAAAATGCCAAATTAAAAGTTTGATCCATTTGCACATTCTTGCATAGGATGCGCGTTTCGTATATATATATGTATTTGTCTCCGTTGGCGTGCCGTAGTGTTGTCATTGAAAAGTGTCATGGTGGCGTTTAGCACTAAGAATGCGCATTTTACCAACAGAAACCCGTTTGAATCTCTTAATTTCGATGGTGTGATTCATTTTGGTCTTTTCCAGCGACCGCAACGACCGGGCACAACATAACGCGCATCAAACAGTTTTAGCGATCGTTTAATAACGCTGTAGCGTGAATGTACAGCAGCTGTAAGTGTGTCTGCGCTGATTCTCTGTCATCATGAGTGACATACAGCGCGATGATGAGCTCCGGCCGGTTCCCAAAGAGCGAGCCGTGCTCGAGAGTTTCTTCACTCAGCTCGGGATGTTCTGGTTCGACCGGGCGAAGGATTATGTGGAGAAGGAGAAGGACGCCAGTAAGAGCGCGGGGGCCACATGGGCGTCTCTGCTGGCCGCTCTCGCTCACCTGGCCGCCGCAGAGAAAGCCTACCACAACATGACTTTCCTCGGGCAGAAACTAGGTATGAAAGCAGCGTTTCCAATACTGCATTCTGTCAAAAAGTATTGTGGTGCTACCATCTGGAAGCCCATTTCCGCCACACAAAGGGGATTTAGTAAATCAAAATTATGACATAAAAGTCAAAATAATAAGTATGGATTACAGACATCGATATTTTGATAATAAAAAAGTCTAAATTATAAGATAAACTCATAATTATGAAATATAAATGGAAATTATAATAAAGTTAGAGATGTCACAATTCCAGATTAATTCGAAATGTGAGGTGTCGGATCATAATTATGAGATAAAAATGATGATTATCAAAAGTAAAAAATTGAGATACCAAGTCATAAATATGATATAATCAAACCTGAAATAAAAAGTCGAAATTATGAGAGAAAAAGGATCATAATTAAAAAATTGACAGTCAAATTTAGGACTCATAATTACAAGAAAGCTATACGTTTGACAAAACATTTATCATGTTATAATGGACACTTTTTCATAACGCAATGTAATTATATCATAATTATGACTTTTCGCCTCAAATTTGACATTTAATGTTAATACAATTATTTGTCTTAATTATAACTTTCACTTATGACTTATCATTTTTCCAGTTATCTGAATGTTCCCTTTGTCATGATTGTGACTTTGTCATAATACATCATTTTAATTATCATTTTATTGTGATTTGTCATGACATAGTATCTCATAAATGTGATTTTTTTTTTAATGTAAAACCTGATTTACCAGAGTATGATTTTTTTCTTACCTTTTTCCCGCAGGTATTAAATGGTAACACTTTGTGATTATGCTAGTAATTCAGCAACATATCATGGTAAGATGATGTTTTTGGATCAGGGTAATACTATGCTTTTTTTGATGTGCCATAATAATACCATGGCTTTTTAGAAAGAAAAAAAATTTGAACCATGGTAATGTCGTGTCAAATATGCCAAAAAACGTGGTATTGCCCTGGTCCAAGTCAAAAAAAAAAAGCACTGGATGGTGCTGTGCATTGCCATTTTGCATATTGCATTATTAAATTGAATTTCGCTACCTATACGCTTCCATACATGCCCAACCAGCTAAGCTATGTTTTTTTATTTTTTTGAACGTGTATGCAGAGCATATTGAATTTAAATCAGCAGATGGCGCCATGTGGTCAACTAATGCTTCTCCATCTGGGTGTTCTGTTACTGAATTCATTTTCAGGCTGAAACACTAGAGGTGCCTCCTGCATTGTATTGTTTTAATGCCATCACATTAATGTATGTGTGTCATGCAGGTGGTCAGTCATTTTTCAGCCGCAAGGATTCCATCAGAACCATCTATACGTCCCTGAACAACGAACTGAGGAAGGTGGTCTCCGTGGGCCGCCACACATCCGGAGGCTCCACTCCCAACCTGGAGGATCTCCTGCCCCATTTGTCCGAGCAGCTGTGTCACTTCACGCAGGCCAGGATGGAGATCGCAGACTTCTACGAGAAGATGCATTCTCTGGGCAGCCAGAAGACTGTGAACTCTGAGGAGCTTGTGAGCACGCTGGAGAGCATTCTGCAGAAGTACAGTTCCAGGTGAGAAACACAGGCGGCATGTGCAAATGCTTCATTGACTTGTTTTTGAATCATTACAATGAGCTACAATTATTAAATACAATGGCCGTTTTGTAAATTACTGAAATGGCCTAAGAATGGTTTTAGATTATGAGGATAATTCTGTGAGTATGTTGCCAGGGTCTCAGTGTTGTTGTGTGTTATCCATGACAGCACCCAATAGAAGTGGAATAGAAAAAGTATGAAAGCCCACATCCACCTCAAAGTAAGCAAAAATAAAAGTAATTTAAAATGAGAATTCTTTTAAAATCTTTACTCAGAAATGGACTTAACAGAAAATGGATTAAATTAATGAATGACGTGCATTTAAATTATTTTGTTGTTTTTTTCTGTATTTTTTTTAAATAATTTTTAAGATACAGCTTCATTATTATTAAAACTAATTATTAATAATAAAAATAATAGATACCATGATTAGATATATATTTTTAATTAGATTTTTTTTACCCTTTAATCACAAATTAACTTTCATAGAAAATTACCAATAATTTGCTTATAAACAAATGGATTTGTAGAAGGAAAATGTGCAACTTTTTTTTTTACATTATAGTAATATATACTGACATAAACACAGTGATAGATACAAGCGCATGTGCAATAACTGATTACAGTTCATTGAACAAGTTTGAAAAATATTGTTTAAGCCCTTTCTAATAATCTGTTAAATCTGTCAGATCTGTTAAAGCTCATTTGGATTTATGAAATGATCTTTAAAATAGAGTATCTTGAAAAAGAGATGTAAGTGGGAAAACTATTTAAATAGGCCGTTAAATTACAAGCTTGTTCTAGCAGAAATCATGTTATAGTGTGAGGGCAAGTGATGTATGATAAAGCAGTATGTGAGCCCAGCACCTGGTTAATGACATCTGAAGCCGAGCGCTCCCACTGACTGCTCAAGGTGAACTCTACACTTCACTAAAGGAAGAGAGAGAGAAGGAAGGAAGGATGCCAAACGTTGAGTCATCTCACAAATGTTATCTGATCAATTAATCAGTCAGCCAAGTGCTCAGCAGAGATTTGGTCTTTGCCAGCAGTGTGACTCTGCAGAGGTGGACCTTGAGAAATCAGCTGTGAACTCGATCAAATGTCTGCTGGCCTATAAAGAAAATGCTTTGAATGTGAATTTTTGTAGCAGAAATCATTATTTCCAAACAGGTTTCCTCAAACACTCCCCATCTTCCACTGGCTGGTTAAACAGATAGCCCCGCGCCCCTAAACTCTCACTATTGGTTGCTGTGTGAAGATGTTCTCATAGTGCCAGGGTTATCTCTGAATTAAACTGCCATGGAAAGTACTCTTCTGTCAGCCTTTTTTATGAAGCTGACTTTTCTTTCTCTGTGTCATTTCCTCGTGCTCTCTTTCCGGCTGCCTGCTAAGATGTGTAATTAATGATCAGTCAGGGGTGAAGAATTTTCACGCTGCTGCTGAATGCAGGAGATGTAATGAGCTCTGCCACCCCCCCCCATCCCCCCCCCACCCACCGCCCACACCCCACCCTGCAGTATTCATCACTTTCTCCGGCACTAATGAGCAAAGAGAACGGTGCTCGCTCAAACACAAACGGGACACACAGATTGCAGGTTTACAGAGATGTTGACAATCGTCCACCACCTTACATCGTCTCATATTGAGTTCCACGATATTGAAAAAAACTTATTACGATATTTAGTTTTTCTGCAATATATATGGTGATGCAAAATTATGAAGAATTTCCTCAAGGTGATCTGCCAATTAAAGGTTTAGCCATCCTGAAAAAAATTACTTTTTTTACTTTTTTTTGTACACTTCTTTTTTTTGTGTTTTTTTGGAGTGTGACACATCCGTTTAGAGTGGAACAATTTTGAAAAATACACGTAGGTTACTTTTTACAAGACCAACTTAAACCTTCCACACCATAGTGAACAGAACAAAAAAAAAATTTTCACATCTCATGCCCATAGTTTTTGACCAGTTTTTTTTTATTTTAGGGGTTTTTTTTTTTTTTGATATGGTTTACTATACTATAAATACTGATTTATAATATGATTTATTGCATTAAAATATGAACTATACACATCAAATATTTTCTATACATCATGATGTATGTGATAGTTTACCAAACAAAACCCATCTACGATCTAGGCATGAACTACTGGGCTCAGAGCGATATTTGTTTTACACTGTAAAAAAAAAATTGGTGTAGAATTTACTTTATTCAGAAATTGTAGCAGATTTGATAAATAATTAAAGAAATGACAAGTCACATTGAATTCATCCTGAAACTGAAATACTAATACACTATTTTCTTGTAAAACATTCTCGAATAATTTGTTTTATCTACAACTTAAAATGATAATAATCATATTAAAAAGAATTAAATAATTCAGTACAGTGTGTAGATGAAAAAATGAATGTATTTTCGAAAAATCATTTGAATAATTGAAGAAATAAAAATAATTTTGTACAGCGTGTAAATGAACACAGTGACGCGCTTCACTTCGAAATCTGCAGCCCATTACATAATTAACCTTTGTGATTTGACTATTGCATTAAAACATTTTAATATATTGTGGCATTTCGTTTCTTTTAGATTCCACCATCCAATCCTGAGCCGTCTTGAGAGCAGCTTCCAGGTGGAGGTGGACGTGTTGACGCAGCTGCTGCGATGCCAGGCGCAGATCTCCGAGTGGCATTTCCTGCCGTCTCTACTCAACCTGCACGGCGCCCATTCCAAACTTCAGGCCTGGGGTCAGGTGTTCGAACGGCAACGAGAAACCAGGAAACACCTCTTCGGAGGCCAATCCCAGAAGGCCGTGCAGCCGCCACACCTCTACCTGTGGCTCCAGCGCCTTCAAGCGACACTCCTAGCCAAGTTTAGCTTCTACTTCCACGAGGCTCTGAGCCGCCAGACGTCGCAGTCTGAAATGAAAACCCTGACGGCTCGGACCTCCCTAGATTACTTCGGCAAGATCTCAGCCTTCATTCGCAAGCACGACGCTTCGAGCGTCTCCTTGGTCTTCGACAACAAAGCTGCTCGGATCTTCCAGGGTCACTATCCACCTCCGCACTCGCTCCAGGTGAAGCTCCCAACGGCGTGGCGCAGTTTCTCGTCCGTCTGTCGCTCCCGCGGAGAAAGGCGGTGAAACGGCAATAAAAAAAAAGAAAAAAAAAAAAAAAAAAAAAAAAAAAAAAAACAAAAAAAAAAAAAAAAAAAAAAAAAAAAAAAAGAAAAAAAAAAAAAAAACGCCCGCATTGCCCACTGTCATCATGATCATGAGCGACCGCTCAACGGAACTCAACGCTCTGGATAAGGTGGTCCACTTTTATGACGATAAAGTCCAGAGCACCTACTTCCTCACACGGCCTGAACCGCACTTCACCGTAGTGGTGATCTTCGACGGGAGGAAGTCAGAGAGGGACTCAAACATCGTGGCATTCCTGCAGGAGCTGACGGGATCGCTGAGGAACACCAAACCCTTCACCACACTCAAACCGGGCTCCAAGGGCTGAACTTCTTATTTATCAATATAGACTATTTTCACCATAAATGTAGTTTATTTTAAAAGGATGTTTACCTCGATATCAGTTGCTGTCGCTCTTTTATTCACTGCGCTGCTGAAACTCTTGTTGAATGTAATCCCTTTTATCCTTTTCCCTTAAAAGAGGTCCAAAAGCTTCATGATTCAAACCGTTTCAGACCAAAGACGAATATCACAGCTGTGGCTGTTTGTCTTGTTTTTTTGAATGTGCTCACAAATGAGTTCTTTCAGCTCGTGGTCCAGCTCAGCAATTGGATTCGCTTTACCGAATGCAAAAGGGACCCACTGCAAGGAGTTCGACTTCCCCTTTTATTGTTAGTTTGCTGTGTAACACATTTTAATAGCCTTTGGTTTTAACGTTTTGACTTTTTTTGACCATTGTGTACATTTTCACTTGTGAAATAAAGTTTGGAATTGTCTATCATACTATAACTGTACTGAATTCTTTCTCTTAGGGAATAAAATTATAGTTATGAAAAAAAAACGAATTGCATTACATGGGTTTCTTTGGATTGCAGTGACTAGCAAAATCAAATCTACTGAATTACTGCTTCAAATTCTTATTGATTCCAAGAGTCTTTTCAAATATTTCAATTGTCATTTAATGTGATATGTAGTACTGTTTGCATATTTGATCAAAATCCAGTAAAACAGTGATATTGTGAAACATTAATTACGGTTTCAAAAGCTTATTTCGTTGTGATCACAGCTGAATTTCAGTCCTCAGTGTCCATCTCCTTTGCTGGAATCATTCCAATATGTTGATTTGTGCCAACAAACCTCTCATATACATATTTAAATTTTTTTAACTGTAACTTTGTTTTGGTTCCTTTGTGACATGTCGCTTCAAAAGAACATTTATTTGAAATATAAATTTTTTGTAACATTATAAATGTCTTTACTGTCACTTTAAAGCATGCTTACTGAATAAAAATTTCTTTAAAAAAAAACATTACTTTTTAAAGTGCTTACAGTCTAAAAAAACCATTACCATCCTTGTAATTCAGTGCAAAAAAAACAAAAAAAGCATTGAAATGACAAATTAATGTTAAATTTTTTATTTCAAGTGGTATAAACGATTATTTCTCGTTATGGTTCCCTGCACCCAATGATATGCATAGGTCACGCTGTACATGGAGTTGACGTCTGTACTGAAAGACATCAGAAAGGAGTACCAGCTTGCATTTGAACAAGGATGGATTATATAATCAAAACTTACAATTGATAGGCTTTATAACCCATACCTCAGACCGAGAAACCGCTCCAACATCTGTAAATCCAAAAAACCACAGTGGGTTCCAAAGTCGAACCACATTGACAATCTGAAACTCACACTCTATATTCCAAATTGAACAATACATTCTGTGATGTAAATAAGAAGATCTTGGAAAACCTATTACCATGTTTTACATCAGGTCAGCCGCGAAAGACAAGGACCAAACCAGATCTATATATATATAATATATATGATATTCCCACATTACTCGGCGACACCTCAATGGAAAAAGTATTATGTTACATTAGAATCAAATAAACGAGTGGTCTTAGACTTTGAACCCACTATTCTAAATCTCTGTCATTTTACCTCCTACTTTAGAATCAGCCGGTTGAACTGCATATGGAACATCAATTCCTTGCTGTAAAAGGCAAAAAGTGTCCTCCATCCTGCGTGGCCATACGCATCCTCCCTAATGTGTTCACGCTAAGACTGAAATAGAGTCATCGTTTATTATTAGTGGTAATAACAGTTCAGACAGACGGATTGTAATTTATAGGACAGTACACCAAATCATTACAAATCCGCTTTTGTGTTCGATAGAAGATTAGTTTGCTATATATGAGGATTAATTAAATTTTTTATTTGGGTGTACTGTCTTTAAATACATGTACAATGCTTTCTACTCACGTTTATTTTAGTATGACCTTCCTCCCTAACTGAATATATCAATAAAAAAATATCATTTTGAGACATATCCCTTTCCTTTATTCAAAGACATTCAGTTTCGCACATTTTAATGCACTGGAACATGCTTTACGCTACTGCCAATACAGTCCCTAGACATGAAGTGCGACAGTCACAATGGATTCAAATTACACTTATTATTTGTCAGGTTATTAAATATCTGAAAGGAGCTCGAGCTTATTATTCTTATTTTAACTTGGGAACGACTCTTCGAGAGCGCAGAGCACACACCCTTCGACCAGCTCTTGCATTCCACTCCTAAGGGCCACTTTCAGGTGAACCAGTGTGTGTGTGTGTTTCTGTGTGGGTGTGTTTGGGAGGGTGTGCGATAATCTCAGATCGCTTGAAAAGGACAAAAAAGTGGGTGTTGGATACGGCGACAAGCAGATGCGGTTGTATGAAAGAGCACCAGTAAGAAATGAAGGTAAAAAAAATAGAATGGGTAGAAAAACATAAGAGCAGCAGTCAAAAAAAAGTGGAAAAACAATCATCGCTAGTGTATAAAAAAGTGAACCAAGGCCGTTCGATCGTAAAACTACTCACTTCACCTTCATGCATATTTACACACAGGACTAAGGACCCCTCTCCCTCACCCAGCTTCCCTCTCCCACACACCCACACACCCCCCCACACACACAAACTTGCCTACAAGTGCAGTGCACTCTTTCTAACTCTCTCTTTCATTCACACACACACACACACACACTCGCAACACTTTATGTTGTCAGGTCAGCATGCCTTATCCATCATCTAGTACTCGAACTAATCTAACGCCTTTCTCTGCAAACACGAACCCAACCAAACACAGACACACCAACCCAACCAACAACAACCAAACAACACAACACACAAAAACCCCACACCAACAAACCACACAATCAACAAAAACAAACCAGCACAAACAGCAAGAAGCGTTCAACACAACACAAAATCCCCACAACCAAACCACAACCACAAAAAAATACAAAAAAACCCACACAACACACAAACAACAAAAACCAAACAAAACCCCCCACACAGACACACACAGGAGAGCCATGTATGGTTAGTGTGCTCCAAAGAGTCTGCCGTTGACGATATCGTACAAACACACGTACACTGGAAGCACAGGGGATGTTGAAAATGGAGGATTGAACACCGTTATCGTCCGTCAGTGGAGCAGCAGTGGAAATTGTACTTGACCCGAGGGAGGGCGTGGCCTATTTGCACAAACTTTCGTAATTTTCTTCGCAATCCTCCCCGGAATGTCTTTTTTGCACCTTCAGTGCAATGTTTTGCTAAAGCTTCGTTCGTGCGTTTGCCCTCGGAATGTTACGGTTGTGTCCCTCCCACATCGTCCAATCAGGCTTCAGAGTTTGGTTTCCACGGTAAAGGGGGAGGTTTATCTGGTGATCAAGGCTTAGCGTGGTATTTTTCGAGTGAAAACAGGAAAAACAGTGGAACATTCATGGAATACATTCGGTGTTCTTTAGTCACCTTGCGGGAAAGGCTAGGTGAACAAACCAAAAAAAACAATTACATTCCCCATCAAATTCCAACAAGTGAAATAACTATTTCCCAAGAGGCACCGGGAGTCCTGTAACTCGAATCAAAGCATCAAAAAAAGCAGCAGCAACTTATAAAAAACGGCGTTTTCGACACATCCCTCTTGTAGTAGTAAGGCCTAACAAATCAAAGCACTCAAAATACATTGCACCGACTCAATGGAACATTTCCCATAAAACAACAACGGTACTTCCTGTACAGGCAGTCTCTCTCCGCTGTCTCTGAATGTGTTCCTTGTAAATGTATCTATACACAGACACGCTAAAGTCCTATTCACTTTGAGAATACACACACACCACCCTGACAACACATTTATGGATATAATATCGTAGACTAATGCTATCAGACCTTTCTGCGCGTAAACTAGCTATCGGCCGTGCAATCATGTCATTATTAAGAGATTAACCCTGTTCTTCGAGCAGTCGTCGAGTCTTAAACCCTGTTTCCTTCGGTTGGACCCATTGGCTTACATAGTGCCGGATTTGTCGCCGCTGAAACTCGAGGGCAGATTCTGGGGCTGCTGGGAAGGCGGGGGGTTGGCTTTGGGGAGAATAGGCGGTTTGGGCCGCAAAGCGGGTGGGCGGAGCATCACACCCATGCGGGGCGAGGCCACGGGTTTGAAGGTGGCAACGGGGTCATTGGAGCGCCGGGACGAAGGGCCGGGCAGCGGAGGGAGAGGAGGAAGGGGGCTGATAGGGCTGAGGGGGCTCGGGGAATCTGACGGGCTGGACAAGCTGGAGGGGGTGGAGCCGGATGGGCAAGACGGGCTGCTCTTCACCTGATCCAGGGTGTCCAGCACCAGGTCAGGAGACGCGATTGCCCATTCTGCCTTTCATAGCTCGCGCGGCTCGTTCACGGCCAGACTCATGTTCCTCTAAATCCGGTAGAGAGAGAGAGAGAGCGCGTTATTGCAGAGGCGACAAAGTACACCAACTCCACTTACTTATGAAAGTACAGTACTGCTGGTCAAATATTACTCCATTACTAGTAAAAGTTGTAAAGACAGATTTTTGTTTAAGTAAAAGTACAGAAGTACTTGCTGTTAAAAGTACTTAAGTACCAAAAGTAAGTTTCCTTTTTTATGTCAATGCACTGTTTTATTGTTTATTGTAATACTTGCAATACTTAAGCTTTTGATGTTATAACCTATGGGGTAAAAATTAACACCTCTACCCCCCCACAAAAGCAGATGGTAGATCTCACCGTTCTGGCAGTGTGTGCACACATCTATGTGTAGCCATTCATCCAGATTTGAACAGAGTGGACTGTGAAATCCAGTGAAATTTAAATCAAACCCAGCAACACAACTGTAGCTGTATAACTTTACAACAGCAACACTGCTTTAACAAAAAAGCAAAACAGCAAGACTTATTTGACATCAAAACAAAATTAAAATAAAATGCTGTCTAATCGCTCTTGTGGTACTTTAATTGTCATACACAGAACAGTCTGTGCAGTGCTGCTTCAAGTCAAACACCTTTTGTGTTTTGTTAGGAGATGCACAACAGTTCTTCTGTGTCTTTATAGATAATATTTTCACTTATATAATTTAGCAAAATCAGACAATATTTTGTGTAATGTATACCACAATATTAACTTATTATTATTGAGTTGTTGTAAATAAATATCACATTTGGAACTGGTCAGTGTTCAAAAAATGCTGGGAAATCACTTCATGTAGCCCCTAGAGTGATTACTGATAAACTGTCTGAAAAAAATACAGTTTTTAGAGAAGAAAGAAATCACCCACTGACTTTCAAAGCTGCTAACGAATTTCTACTTCGAGGACCTTGATAGAAAAGTAGTGTAATGAAAAGTATTTCTTTCAATGTAAGTGAAGTTAAAGTCAAGAATTTCCATAAAAATAATACTCAAGTAAAGTACACGAGACCTCGAAACAGTGTACTTAGTACTGCTCAAGTATGTACTTAGTTATCTGTCCGCTCTGGTTAATTGTACGAGTATACGACACCCCTTGTGTTATTTGAGCATGCATGAATGTGGGATTGTGAAATCTCACAAACCTGTCAGACCTTTCTGGGTCGTAATGCCGCAAATTTAAAGAAAACAGTATAAATTGTATTTGGATAGAAAAATAGTCTATTTTAGGGTCCCTATATTTTTTTTCCGTAAATATATAAATGTAATATATAAAGTATAATAATATCTAAAATCTTTACAATTACGATAATGTGAATTTTACTAGATATTAATTGTATTTAAACTTTTTAGAAAATTACACTTTTTTACAAAAATAATAAATAGAAACTGATTACTACATTAATAAAAGTATGCAATGGAACATTAAAGAATTATTATAGCTTTATAATATCTACACGTATCACCACTTATCTGGTATTCCGATTATCATTTAGCAAAATTCTACATTAAAGTAAAAACAAATAATTGATTACACTTTAATACACAAATAAAAGAATCTAACATGAAAAAAAATTCATATATATCTCTATATATTATTTTTATTTTATATTCTTGTGATCATTATTATTTAATCTAACTGTATATTTAAATTTTTTTAATATTCTAATTATTTTCAACTTGAATAATATATAATGGAGTACTCTAATACCAATAGTGAAATCACAATATACAATGGTTACAATATTATATACCTATATAATTATCATAATTTAATATTATTGTTAAATAATTCACAATATCAAAAATGTTAATAATTACAATTTTCAAATTATTTATTATAAAATGCTTATACATGAATCCACCTGATTATATATATAAAACCATGTCTAATTTTATATGTAATATAGTTTTTTTATTTAGATTATTTGTTAATTGATTCTTCATTTTATCAATATTTTAAACAATGCAAAGCCTTTTCTAAAACTAATATAAACTAACTATACATTACACACATTATTGAACAATTATATGAGAATCTGAAAAATGTGCTTAACTGTAAAAATGTCAATGCAAAAAATCTTAACAGTCCTACAAAGTGGTTTCATTTCTATATGTAAAATAACACAACTTATTTTCTTTCCTTTTAATTTTGGGACTGAAATGTCAGGAACATGTTTTTGCGAGATTTGCCCATTTGCATGTCTGTTCATAACAAACCTGTGCCATTGTGTGCGGGTTCAGCGTCTGGGAGCGTTGAATAGGTAACCCACAATGCAGTGCAGATGGTGACTGGCGTATTGGAGGACTCTCCCGCTCTCTGTCCCTGCGCAGGGACTCATGTTGGCTGATGTTGGCAGTGACGTTGCCGTTGGAGTTGGCATTGTGTCCCGTGCGTCTGTGGTGCTCAGGACTGTCCACACAGCTGTTCCCACGCAGCAGCTCCCGCGGGCTGAAATGCCCCGTTACCGTCACCGTTACGGGAGGAGAGCTACGTTCCAGCCCATTGCCGTGGCAGTGACCGTCGTTTAAGCGACCCGGGACGCGGCGCAGGAGGGCTTCCGTCCGCTTCCGGTGTCTGAAGAGAGAAGGGAGGAATTAATAAAGTGAAATGCAAGGAGAAAAGTGACTAGGAGACTGAAGGCCAGAGTGTGTGTGTGCTCACCGGCTGATGAAGGTCTCAGGGATTCTTGGCTCAGTCGGAGACGTCAGTGACCGTCTGGAGCTCACTTCATCTGAAGGTGTAGTGCTGGACTCACTGTCTGCTTTCTGGCTCAGAGTGTCTGACATGGCTTCATCCCTGAAATATATAATTCAGAAGTTCATTCATTCATCCATTTTCACATCAAGCTATTCGTTTGATCAAAATGAGTTTTAGAAGGAAATTTAATTAGCCAATGTGTTACATAAAAAGAACAAACTTCAAATTCCTTACAATTACCATGATACCATTTCTGCCAAAATACCAAGTACTACAGACGTTAAGTGGGAATTAGTCACCACTGTTAAAAATAAAATAAACATCTAAAAAAAAATCACTTGTCAGATTGTGTATAATTTTTTTCATGGTTTTAAAGCGGCAATATTAAGTGGAAATTAGTCACCAAAATAAAATAAAATAAAATATTCTTTATCGTGTATCGAGGTACCATCTGGATTTAGGTTTTACAGCAGTAACTTAATGGGACTTAGTCACCACTAATAACATATAAATAATATAACAAAAAATTATAACAAAATCTTCATTGTGTGAGGGTATACCAAGATTGATATTATGGTTTGGCATCAGACATAGTGGAATGAATCCGCCAGTTATAAATAAATATAAAATATACATCATAAATGACTTCGCCAGATTGTATGAAGCGCACCATGATTGTCATGCTTTTAAGGCAGTACTATTAAGTGGAAATTAGTCCCACTGATAAACTGAACTAACACATAAATACATACATAAATAATAACCACACATTGTTTTAATTATTAAAATAATATTCTACATTGTGTAGATGAGGTTACCATATTGATTTGTTTGGTACAGAAAAAAAAAACGAAAAAAAAAAAAAAAAAAAAAAAAAAAAAAAGGAAGAAAAAAAAAAAGAAAAAAAAAAAAAAAAAAAACAGCAAATTCCTTTGAGACTTGTCACACTGAAATAATAAAATAAATAAAAATGAATAACAATAATACCAATAACATGTACATCTCACCGTGAAGGCGATACCCTATTACTTTACTTGGTTTACGCATGAACAGTACTGTATGTGTTATTTTGGTGGAATGTTTGCTATGGTATTCTTTTTTTTTTTTTATCTTATCTGGTTGCTTGAATATGTAGATGAAGCGGTGACTCCTCCTCAGCGTGACGTATTGGTGTGGTATGAGTCCGTCAATGCCATTGTGCCGTCCCTCCCACCAGTCTTCAGACGCTCTCTGAAGCAGCAGCAGAGTGGCTCCTTTTTTAAAGGCCAGCTCCCGTCCAGACCGTCCCACATAGTCAAACTTGGCTGTGGCCTCCACAGGCTCACCCTCTGAAAGAAATACAGACAAATTCAGCATTCTGTATTTTTGTGATTAATAAAAACGAATATCCACGTATGTATTTACCCTCCTCGCTCGTCTGTGTTTCCGTCCCTCCATCCTGCTCCCCCTCCTCAAACGCTCCAGGTTCACTGTACGGACTTTCACTTAAAGAACACAAAAGATGATCAACATACTGCAAAACACTTTAAATGGGAATACGGTAATTAGTTGCGCACATGAACTCACCAGTACTCAGTATTGCTCATGCATTTCTCATAAACGGGTCCCTCCAACACTTTGGTGTCAGGGAAGATGGTTTCATGGTGGATGATGATGGTTTTGACAATCTCGTTGACGTGAGCCTGACATGAGACCTGGTCCAGGAGGTCCGGGGTGGGCATCAAAGTGGGGCCAAAGCATATAGCCAAGTTTCCAGGGTCCATCATGTTCTCGTCGCTGTACTGGGACAAGCTGCGATGGGAAAGAAACCCATGATGCATTACGTTGTCTCCTGAGTACATCGCTGAAATTATGCATTCTCAATCAGAGCATCAGTATGATATTTGTGTGCGTGAGTCATAAATGCCATATCGCACCTTTACCCAACACTCTCGCTCCCAACCTCCTTCTGTCTCTCACGGCACAGAGGTGGGAGAAGATTTAATTTCTGGTGTGAAAATGGATGCTTAGTTTAGCTGCATTTCTCCTATTCAATGAGACGCTTCAGCTTTGCAGCTGAGTGAGTTGTGTTCTTTTGGAAGAACAAATATTGATGAATAGTTCATACTCTTATATACTGGACCAGTAGTATGTGGTTTTACTTTGCACCCTTTTGGGACCAACTGTGACAGACTCAGCTAAATATACACACATTCCTTTAGGACTCTGAAACTCTAAAAATGATTCATAGATACATAATATCTGTACATGTCTTTTTAATTATGGTATAATTTTCAGTAATGAAATCGACACTTCAGAAGAAAAAAAAGAAAAAAAAACATTGATTATTACTTTTTCTAAAGTACATTTTTGTTGTGTACTAATGTACTAATAATAGATAATACCATCTGCACCTTCTAAAATATTTTTTGCCTTACTTCATTTCTTTTGGGGTATCTGTATTATTAAATAAAGAAACATTAACTGAAAAATTCAATATAACAACTGTTCTAATTTATTAATTATATATATAAAACATAAAATCAAATTTCTAATTTTCCTTACAAAAATAATTCTTCGTATTTCCCTGTTTTCTTTAGATCTGCATTGATTAATTACTTATTATACTATAAATAATTATAATTTTTTTCAGGGTCATTATCAAACTAAACAAATACAAACAATACAAAACAATTTATTATTTAAATAAAATGTGTTAATGTACATTTCTAAGATGCCAGCTATTTTAAACTGAAATAAAAAAAATTATCATAAGTAGAATACTACAATACCAGCCTGAATAAATGGAATACTATAGCCTAATTATATACACATTTTTTTTAAATGACACCAACATAAGTTAAATTGAAAACTGAATATGAAAATAAAATGCAATCAAATTAATAAAAACTTTATATATATCATCCACCGTATATATATTTTATATTATGATATACTCTTAATATTAAACTATTTATTAATTGCACTTAGCTTTATATGAAAGCAGCATACAGTCTGTGTAGTATGTCCTCATTTTGCTAGCTATATGTTACCCTGGAGCACAAACCCAGTCATAAGAGTCAATTTTTCACTTTACTGAAGCTGTAAATAAACTTTTAATTGATGTATGGTTTGTTAGGAAAGGACATATTTGGCTGAGATACAACTATTTTGAAAATCTGGAATCTGAGTGTGCAAAAAATCTAAAACTGAGAAATCGCCTTTAAAGTTGTTCAAATTAAGCTCTTAGCAATGCATATTACTAATCAAGATGATTGTTTTAATAGATTTTACAGTAGAATTTACAAATATCTTCATGGACATTATCTTTACTATATCTAATGAATTTGGTATACATTTTTTTTTTATACTTTGCCCCATACAATGTATTTTTTGGCTATTGTTACAAATATACCCCAGCGACTTAAGATTTTTGGTTTTGTGGTCCAGGGTCACATTTAAATGTGTGTGAATACTCACTGGTTGAGGAATGCAAACAGGTATCTCATGACCACGAGTGTTGGCCGTGGTGCTGTGGTCAAGATCTTGCGGATGGAGAGGGCACGTTCATACAAACTCTCTGTTCCTGTTGAATGCACACGAACACGCTCATAGTTCATAAACAAGGAAAACTAGACGTCCCATGTTCTCAAACAGGCAGGGACTCTTTTATATTCACATGAAAAGACAGCAGCTGTCCAAACTCCCCAGGAAACCCGAGTACTTAGCACCCTGTCATTTCCCGAACGCTTGTGCCACCGTTTCTCACACACACCTTTCCTTTCCTCTCCTTCCTCCATCCTGCCTCATACACATACATGCACACATAAGAACGCAGGGAAACAAGCACTCACGGACACAGGCGATGAGATCGTTGAACTTCTCCTTGGGGAAAAGCGGGTTGTCCAGGTTGCGGAAGTACATTTTCAGCACGCCTGCTACTGAGTTAATGTCATGGTTATTCTCCTCGTCAGTCAAGGGGTCGTTGCCTGGGAAACAGTCACGAAGATGAGAGTGTATCCATGGTGATAGATCTTTTTCATTAAAATCAGTGATTTTCACATTTGAACACTGAGCTTTCAAAAAGCCATTGGCATTTATTATTAAATCATCACAATTTTAATTGTTTTAATTTAAGGGAGACTGTTAAACTGTATTTAGTCAATGCTATTTGTTCATATTATTATACATATTTTTTTTTTTTTACAATTATTTAACATTTTTCTAAAAATCATTACAAATTACAGGGTCAATGTCACCAATTTATTTATTTTAAATGGTGACACAGAAATAGCCCAAAGGGTTATATTAACCATCTTAATTTTTTTATAGTACCCATATGCAACTCCAATTTATAATTAAAAAAACTAAAGAATATAAAATACATAACAAAAAGAAAAGAACGAATAAAAAGTGACATTTTACAATGTGCGAGGTACCATATTATTTATGGTTTTATGCAAGTAAACATTAGTGGAAATTAGTCACCCTTCTATAATAAATAAAATTTCTTCTTTTTTATTTAATTGGTGACACCGAAACGGTGCGATCTTTCTTCTTAATATTACGCCATAACTTATCTGTAAAACTTATCTAACTTACATTGTTTCACATATTTCAGAAACTTTCAACTTGTTTACTTCACTAAATAAAGTAAAATAAAAAAATAAAATAAAATGTGACTTATGTAGAGGAGGTACCAACTATAATAATGTATTATGGTTTTATGTAAGTAACATTAAATGGAAATTAGTCACCACTGTTATAATAAAATAAGATTTTCAAATTTTCAATAAATTTTTTTACTTGGTGACAAAAATCGTGCATAATATTTCTTCATCGTATTACTCTATAACTTATATTTGTTTAAAATTAACTTGTTTCCTTCCAGATTTACTTTTTTTTTTTTTAAATCCCAGATTTACACGGAGACTTTCAAAGTTCACTGTATATATTTTTATTACCGTGACTGTGCTCAAAAGCATAATATAATTATGAGAATTATTTACATCACGGCGTTCACAAACCTCTTTCAAAAGAGTTCTTGATGTCATTGACTTCCACCTGTGACCCTGAAACCCTGAAAATACCCTGGTGTTGCAGACCTAGAAGAAGAAAAAAAAAAAACAATTTAAGAGCATGTGATGTATATGTTTGTGTGATGGATTCAATGTTTGCATTAATTCATCAGATTATATATAATTTCTTACCATATAGATTAATAAAGCGAATGCAGCTCTCTACAATCAGTGGGATGGCCTTCCCAGAATCCTGCATGCAGATGAAAATATCCCAATTGTCATAAAGCAGCACATGGAAGTTGTACAAAAATGAAATCGGTGTGCTGGTACAGGTGGAAACAAACCCGGCTGTTACCTGGTGCCTGCTGTGGGAGTTTCGTCGACGGCTAAGTGGAAAAAAGAGAGAAATACAACTGAAACAAGAGATTTAGCATTCAAAAAGGTCATGAGAACCTTTACAAATATCAAAAGGACCTTGTGATGCAGAGCAGTATATGTAAAAAGGGCATTAAAAGAAGGTCAGACATAGATGATGAGATTTACCTGGTTGTCATGATGTCTGCTCTGTATCCTGTGGATATAGATATTATATTAGACCATATTTCACTGCTCTTCAGACATAAACTCAACTAATCTAAAAGCTCAAGTGATGTCACTTACTCTTCATTATATAATTTCAAATGGTGGACAGATTATTTATCTTGGTTTTATTCACATGGATCCATATATATATATATTGTATATAATTGATCTAGTGTAAATGGTATATTAATACACATTTTATGACAAAGCTAAGGCAAGTGTTAATGTTTTATAATCATGTTAAACAGATAAATTGACTATGTCTTGCTAGTTGCGCATGTAAAAATGCATATACTCTTTAAATACATATTTACATAAAAATTCATAATGAAAAATTAATTCAATAATATTTTCATTTATACATCATAAATATACCATATTGTAAATGAGTTGAATTATTTAATCATTTATCTTTTTATATGATTATTATTATATTAGTAGTAGTACTATAATATTAAATGGAATTTACTAATCCAAAAAGATTTACAAATGAAACACAAGAAAAATATAAGATAATACTTCTCTTATTGTTCTTCACCTTTCTAAACCATTATCAGTTGCCTGTTACCAGCCGCAGCAGCAGTAGTCATATACAATAGTAAATAATAAATATAATCATAATAATTACACATTTAGAGAAAAGTGCAACATCACCTTCAGCTATGCTCCTCTTCAGCATGTCATGTTTGGCTTGTAGTTTAGCGATGAGATTACTGCCTTCCAGATACTCCTTCAGCTTCTGCAGCCACACAAATACACACGGTCAATAATAATCCAATTACACTGGAAATTAATGATCTAATTAGTCCTGGTCATCCTTCAGTAGCCATGAACTTTAAAGATACTGACATTGCTTTAGGCTAAAACAAGACCATTGACCCAGGGGTCACAACGCTACAAAACTACAGTGTAAACAGATCATTGGCTGCAAAGTGTGATGCAAGGAGAATAAATATGGTGTCTGTGCTCTTTTCTGTGTTTGATGCAAGTAAATGTCTTATTAAACGCTGTATTTCCAAAACAGGCCCTGTTTGAGCGAGTGTGTGTGGGCCAACATTTACTGTGAAATAGAAGAGCTCCGTTTCCTGCTGGTTGGAGCGTCTCTTGGCCAGGCTGGGTTTGCTGAGGTAAGTGTCTGATACACTGGATTTGACCGACTCAGTGGAGCGACTGTGCTGGAAGCTCTCGGACACGTCGTAGTCTTCCATGTTCACCATGTCCTGGATAGTGCTGAGCGTGGCCTCCGATGTCTTTTTCACCTTCAGAGGGAACATAGAGAGTTACTGAAGTGGTGGTGCCACTGTACATTTATACACACCACTGTACTGAATGATTAGCTCATGGTCATTTTAATCCAAGGACAGTTTTCACTTGTATTTTCATATTTCGGAAGCAAGCGGCGCACAAAACAGGTGTGAATGGGGTCCAAAACAGTTTGTGATCCAATCACACATCATAAACTATAAGTAACTTTTTCTGCCTGATTAAACCCTTAAAGGTTTAGTTCACCCAAAAATGAAAATTCTGCCATAATTTACTCACCCTCATGTCATTACAAACCTGTATGAGTTTCTTTCTTCTGTGACCAAATAATATTATATATAGTACCCCAGGGGGCATTCAATAAATTAGAATGTCGTGAAAGTTCATTTATTTCAGTAATTCAAAACAAATTGTGAAACTCGTGTATTAAATAAATCCAATGCACACAGACTGAGTAGTTTAAGTCTTTGGTTCTTTTAATTTTGATGATTTTGGCTCACATTTAACAAAAACCCACCAATTCACTATCTCAACAAATTAGAATATGGTGACATGACAATCAGCTAATCAACTCATAACACCTGCAAAGGTTTCCTGAGCCTCAAAATGGTCTCTCAGTTTGGTTCACTAGGCTACACAATACTGGGAGACTGCTGATCTGACAGTTGTCCAGAAGACAATCTTGACACCCTTCACAAGGAGGGTAAGCCACAACTTTCATGCCAAAGAAGCTGGCTGTTCACAGAGTGCTGTATCCAAGCGTGTTAACAGAAATTTGAGTGGAAGGAAAAAGTTTGGAAGATAAAGATGCACAACCAACCGAGAGAAACCGCAGCCTTATGAGGATTGTCCAGCAAAATCGATTCAAGAAATTGAGTGAACTTCACAAGGAATGGACAGAGGCTGGGTCAAGGCATCAAGAGCCACCACAAACAGACATGTCAAGGAATTTGGCTACATTTGTCGTATTCCTCTCGTTAAGCCGCTTAACAGACATCTTACCTGGCTAGGAGAAGAAGAACGGACTGTTGCCAGTGTCCAAAGCCCTCTTTTCAGATGAGAGCAAGTTTTGTATTTATTTTGGAAACCAAGGTCCTAGAGTCTGGTGGAATGGTGGAGAAGCTCATAGCCCAAGTTTCTTGGAGTCCAGTGTTAAGTTTCCACAGTCTGGTGATTTGGGGTGCATGTCATCTGCTGGTGTTGGTCCATTATGTTTTTTCAAAACCAACGTCACTGCACCCATTTAACAAGAAATTTTGGAGCACTTCATGCTTCCCTCTGCTGACCAGCTTTTGAAGATGCTGATTTCTTTTTCCAGCAGGATTTGGCACCTGCCCATTCTGCCAAAAGCACCAAAAGTTGGTTAAATGACCATGGTGTTGGTGTGCTTGACTGGCCAGCAAACTCACCAGACCTGAACCCCAGAGAATCTATGGGGTATTGTCAAGAGGAAAATGAGAAACAAGAGACCAAAAAGTGTAGATGAGCTGAAGGCCACTGTCAAAGGAACTTGGGCTTCCATACCACCTCAGCATTGCCACAACTGATCACCTCCATGCCACGCCGAATTTGAGGCAGTAATTAAAGCAAAAGGAAACCCTACCAAGTATTGAGTACATGTACACTAAATTAACATACTTTCCAGAAGGCCTACAATTCACTAAAAATGTTTTTTTTTGGCCTTATGAAGTATTCTAATTTGTTGAGATAGTGAATTGGTGGGTTTTTTTAAATGTGAGCCAAAATCATCACAATTAAAAGAACCAAAGACTTAAACTACTTGAGTCTTTGTGCATTGAATTTATTTAATACACACGTTTTACAGTTTGAGTTTAATTACTGAAATAAATGATCTTTTCCACGACATTCTATTTTATTGAGATGCACCTGTAAATACAAATCGTGCTGGAGCCATTGACTTCCATATACGGAATACACTGCAGTCACTTGCTATGCTTGGGCTGGTTTACTAACATTCCGTCAAGAATATCTCTTTTGGTGTTCAACAGAATAAAAAAACTCAGGTTTGGAATAACGATGGTAGAAGCATTAAATTTTCTTTTTGTGTGACTAGACTTTCAATTATTTTATTATGTAATTTTACTTCATGTATTTCACTATATAGACTGTTTTCGCCCTGAATAAACAAAATTGAATAAAAAAGTGCAACGGCGACTTTTTATCTCACAATTCTGGCTTTATAATTCTTGCCATTGTGACTTTATATTATGCAATTCTGAGAGAAAAAAAACAGAATTGCGAGTTTTTATTGCATTACAATTATGAGAAAAATCAGTCAGAAAGTCAAAATGATTTAGTCAGTAAACTCACAATTGCGAGAAAAAAAGTATTTTTTTATTTAGTGGTGAAAATGGGCTTCCATAATTCAGTATGCACTTAAATAAAAAAAAAGATTAACTTTTCTCCAGTCAATAATTAAATACAATTTTGCAGTGAAATTAAAAATTGGAAATTTACTTGAAAGCAATAATTTGTCCATTGTGTTTTTTAACACAAGGGCACACTATTATTCAAAAGTTCTTTTTTTCCAGCCTTTTTGAAAGAAATTAATACTTTTATACAGCAAGGACACATTAAACTGATCAAAAATGACAGTAAGACATTTAATAGTACTACTATATAATGGTGATAGCTGTTCTTTTGAATTTTATTCATCAAAAAATCCTGAAAAGCATCTGGTTCATTAATATCTAATAAACTGCTTTTCAACATACTCATAAAAAAGGGGTGTCTCTTGAGCACCAAATCAGCATATCAGAATGATTTCTGAGTATTATGTGACACTGAGTATTGGCTATATTCAGCCTTGTCATCACATAATAAATTACATTTTCATATATAAATAATAATAATAATAATATTGTAATAGTATTTCACAATATTATTATTTTTACTCCAATATTGATCAAATAAATTAGTATTATAACGTACAACCAAGCTAATAGTACAATAGTTTGTTGTACTTCTTGTTTTGTGACAATCACACACTGTACTCAGGAATTGGTTCACAGTCTTCTAGAGAAGCGAGGATTTAGGAATATCCCGCAGACACATCCGTACACCCCTCGGTCTCTACAGTCGAAGCTCACTGCAGTAATACAGCGTTCATCAGCACTTCTGCTCGGTCCTTCACATGCTGAGAGCTGCAGGAAACAGCTGGCCTGCCAACAACCAGCGATAAACAACCACACACTGACTGAGAAGATGGAAACAATATGTATGAATGCGTCAGGAGCTGTGAAGGAGAGCGCTGGTGTGCATATAGAATACCTGACGACAAAGAGAGAAGGAACGAGAGAAGGGGAAAGGAGAAATGGAGAAGGTGTGTACGCCTGTCATCTAGCGTATCCTCAGTGGGGAACTGCCGGTGCCGAGTGCTCATTCAGGGAGGATTGTGTGTGTTGTTTGTGTGTGTGTGTGTGTGTCTCACCTCTTCATTTTCAATCTTCAGTGTGGAGAGGCGCGACTGCAGCTGCTGGAATCGGAGGAGGAGCTCGGCTTGCACCTGCGGCAGTGCTGTGATTTGACTCACCTGAAATATCAACATGCATAAATACACATATTACAGAAACCGCTCAGCAGAACAAACTAATCATTTGATCGTATTTATTATTATAGTGGCCTTTTTTGCCATTATCAAGGACATGGATAGTAAAAAAGGACAGGAAATGATAGCCAGACTTGAATTTGCATTGCCCATGTGACCACCCAGGCTCTGCATATCACAGCATGCATGATAACTAAAAGGTCACAGTTTTGACTAAATTTGACATAAAAATTCTGTGTGAAATTGGATAATGTGTCAGTTAACAAGCTCAACCATATATATCGATATAGGTATGTTTTGTTCTCAACACGAGGTTAAAATTAATATCTTTGTATAAAAATTAGTGTAGGTTTTTAGATGCTGTAAGTGGTCACCACTTTTAAATCGCCTTTTTGGCTTCATGAATTAATTTTAAATGGTCCTGTGGTGTGACAAATGAGTTTAAAAAAAAATTATGAATAATCCATTTGGTCGCAATTATTATGAGGTTATTAAACTGCATGTGCAATAATTATAATACAATTGGAAAATGCTTTTTAAAACAGTTTTAGGAAGACAGTTAGACTCCCATATGCTTCATTTACACAAATAAGCAAAGTGTTAGCTTATTTATGCTGAAAATCTCTCTATTATGTGAAGGCACATTACGCAGGAATAAAAATGGAAGTATTTCCACATTAACATTGTAAGTTAAATTAATAGTCTGCGGCAAAATTCTCCATCTTCCTAAATTAAAAGCATTGTAATTACTTCTTCGGAGGTCATGATTCCCAATTAGAACTGAATGTTTTAGTTAAGAATTTGAGTTTAGTTTTTGATGACAAAATATGACAATGTTTATAAAGTATTAGGATTTTTTTTTTTTCATTTTTGACCCCATTTATATAATCCCACAGTTCACAATCTAGTCAAGCACAGGACAATTTCAAACTTTACATTTAAAAAAATTATTTAAATAAACAATTTTATGTTTTTAGATAAAATAATTTTCTTTTTTGCTGTCCAGCCAAATTATGAAGCTATGATAGTAAAACTCACTGCAATAGCACAAATTCATTCCTTTCCTACACAGAAGTCAATGTACTGTAAATGACATGTATATATGCAGTTTGGACACTAGGTGGCATGTGACCTGGTCTGCCATGTGTGGCTGAAAGGAGAAGCGTGCAGGAGGGGTGAACGCTGTAGGGTGAGTCTCCATAAAGCGCTGCCGGTCATTACTGGGGTCCAACCCCTCCACAGCCCCCTCCAAAATATCCAGGCCCTCGTGCCGAGAGGTTTCCAGGCTGTATTCTGCTGACAAGTAGGTGCGCAATGCCCGGCTCAGGCCTGCATGGTAGCCAAGGTCACAACACTGTTAAAACACAAACACACACACTCGATTTTAATGGAGAAGAGAACATGAATAGTGTGGATTTGTGTGGAGCTGTCAGTCAAACCCGATTACGACGGATGAACCATTGCTTTAAAGCATCTAAAAATTATCCTCCAGGGCTTGTGTTCTCAGGGTTAATTTGAAGGGTTTTTCATCCAGGCTTTTACTGTATCTCACTTCCCACCCCCACACAATCTCTCTCTCCCTCTTTTACCCACCCACGTACACAAATTCTCCTGCTGTCTTTATCTCAGTGTGAGCAGGTTTGACCTCTGTGAAGGTCAAAGAGACGCAGCGCTCCGATCGGCCAGATACTGCTGACCACCATCAGCCTGCTGCAAACTCTAATGAGCAAAACAACAGACACAGCAAACCCAGTGTGAGAAATGGCTCCTCTCTTTACCATTGAGGAAACTCCTGGCCTCACTGGAAACTAGATTAAAAGTGTGCACGATATTTAATAGGATCTTATAGGACTTTGTGTGTGGAAAGTAGGTAGTATACAGTATGTGTTCTGTGCACAGTATGCACTTTTAATGATGAATTACTACAGCTGTACGTATCAGTGTGCAACCATAGTACACTTCATAGGACACTCGATGCACAATGCAATGCACACAACTTCACCTTCCATCTTCAATGTGATGACAGACAGACAGACAGACAGACAGACAGACAACTGATGATAGACAAATAACACTAGATGATTGCAAAGAAAGAATGACAGGCAGGATGATAGATAGAATGATAGACAGACAGAAGAGCAATAGAATGATAGACAGAAATAGAACAATAGATAAAATTATAGATATTATAGATAGATAGATAGATAGATAGATAGATAGACATAATAGACGAGATGATAGACCAATAATATAAATGATAGATATATAGACAGACAGATCGACCGACATACAGAAAGAATGAACGATACAATGATAGAACAAACAATACAATGATAGACTGAACAAACGATGGAATGATAGAATTAAAGGAATGAACAATAGATAGATAGAACAATAGATAGAACGATAAATAGAATGATAGACGACACGTGACCACAAACCACAGACAGAATTAGAACAATAGATAAAATTATAGATAGAAAAGAATGACAGGAAGAATGAAGAACAGAAATAGATGACAGATGATGACGAAGACCAAATAGAAAGATAGAACAATATATAGAATGATAGACAGATAAATAGACTGGTATATAGATAGAATTAATAATGAAGCACAGCTATACATATTATCGAATCAACCGCTAGAACAAAAATTACATGATAGTATAGACAGAAGATAGATAGATAGATAGATAGATAGATAGATAGATAGATAGATAGATAGAGTTTTAGGACAGTATATACTGTGCAGTAGGCAGGAACAAGGGTGCTAGCATTCCATTCTAAACATGGCCTGTTTCAGAATGTGCTAATGTGTGCTTGTAATTAAAGGCTTAATCTCCATCCCGTCCTGCCTGTTACAGGGTGCGTTTGTCTCTAATTAAAGGCAGTGGAGGCTGCTTTAATTAGTGATTATTAATCAGGACTATAATTCATTACTGTGCTTGGTGAAAAAGCAAATAAATGCAACCATAACACCATGCCCTTCATGTAGTGGCAATTTCCTGCCGTGGACTCACAATCTGTGCATTACAGTACACAGCCCTAATCAGATACTCACATCAATCAAATGCGACAGGTCTTGGATGTAATATTTAAACAGAGAAGCGTTCGTGGCCTCCACAGTCAACAGATACTCATTCCGAGCTTTCATAACCTTCAGTTTGTTCTCACTAATACTGGGCTTGGCGCGGAAGGGGGGGGGGGGAGGTTGAAGGAGAGAAAGAAGGACAAAGTGTTGAGCAAGTGTTATATCTCCATCATTGCAAGAAGATAAAATGTTTTTATTGATAACCTATCGACTATCATTTCTAATGGAAGTGTGTCAGCACAGTGAGGTTTGGCTTATGTCCACTTCTCTGTGATTGTAATTGCTCTTTTTAATTACAGCAACATTATCATTAAATCAAGCAGGCATCCTGAACATATAGTGTCAATAGAGTCGCAGTTTATTAATTTCTACATTTGGATCCATCACAGTCTAACTGATATTTGTGTAAAGATGTACACTACCATTCAAAAGTTTGGGGGCCGTAAAGGTTATGAAGATATTCAAATCAAGGCTAGCATTGTCAAAATACAGCTAAACTATTCTTGTGAAAAAATATTGTGAAAAGTTATTACAGTTTAAAATATTTTTTCCTATTTTTATATATTTTAAAATATAATGTATTTCTGGGATGCAAAGCTGAATTACTTCAGTCGGATTAATAAATTCCAAACAAAGGAAAAAAAAAAAGAACAGCATTTGTTTTAAAATAAAAATCAGTTTTACTTCATCAATATTTCTACTGTCACTTTTGAGCAATTTAATGCATCCTTGCGGAATTAAAAAACCCCTTGAACGGTAGTGCATACACATTACATTTATATGTGAACCAAACAGTTTTATGCTCATACAATGCCTCAAACGGAAAAATGCACTGTTGACTCTGTCCATCGGGATATCCTGTTTGCCTATTCTGTCCAATACTGTAACAATTGCTCATTCTAACCTCTCCTCCCCCTTATGAAAGAAAGAAATGAATGCAGTACTAAACTGCAGATGTACATTTGGAAAGCATTGACGTTATAATGTATTTCCGCTCAATCACATTAAAAAAATACATTAATATAGCGTTAAATCAACCAGGCATCCAAAAAATTCTCAGTAAATCTTCAGAACCAACATTATAATGAAGCATCAAATCATCTAAGCCAACAAGAGCAACAAAATAGGCTCATTTTCAGGTTGGTTATGCATAAATCAGAAATTATTCCCTCATAATGTCCACCGAATTACTTCATAACTCCAGTTCACAGTATTTCATCAAGACAAATGAACTTTGCACTATTTCTGGAAACACATCTGGCACATTAAAATTCAAGGAATCTAATTTGCATAGTGGATAATACACTCTTAGACTGCAAGCAACTAAACACATATTAGGTATAACACATACAGTAAAAGAGACAACAATACAACAGAAAAACACAGCAAAAGATGTGGAACACACCTTCTCTTTCATCTTCTGGATTTTGCGGGCAGCGTTGCGCCTTTGGTGGCGATCTTCGGTGCGCAGACTGAAGATGGCCTCTCCGCCCCGGCCCTGTCGTTCACCCTGCCTCTCTGCCTCCTTTAGCTTATTCTCTGCACTTAGAGTCTCGGAGTGATACATGTGATATGTCTTCATCACCTGCAGGGGGCAGAGCAGATGGAAAACTACATTACCCACAATCCCACATATCCAATCCAAAAACTTTCAGCAGAATGCAACCCGTCCTACTGAGCTAATCTGATTCATAAATGTCTGTTGTGCATCTGTGTCCACATGGATGCTTGTGTATTGGTTTCCATATAAAAAATGATAAATTTAGCATTACATCACTTGCTCACCAATGGATTCTCTGCAGTGAATGGGTGCTGTCAGAATGAGAGTCCAAACAGCTGATAAAAACATCCGAATAATCCAAAAAGCTACATGTTTGTAATAAACAATTCCATAAAAATGTTTTTAAGTTCAAACCGTTGCTTTCATTCGTTATGTGTCCATAATGTTGCTTTTTGTACAATGAAAAAGTTGTCTCGTCTGAATCAGGAGAGAAATATGCACAAATTAAGCAATGTTAAAAAGCAAAAAAAGTCCAAAACAGTTCTTAAACAAATATGCTTTTGGATTTTGATGTGAGAGAACAACAGAGCATGGACTTTTCCACTGGAGGAAGTGTTATTATGGATTATGGTGCATATTTTGGCCAGAAGCAAAGGTTTAAACAATTTAATAATAGATTTTTAAACATTAGCTTTTTGCATCACAAGATTTACTTGATGGACTGGAGTTGTGTGGATTACTTGCAGATTATTGTGATGTTTTTATCAGCTGTTTGGACTCATTCCGACGGCACCCATTCACTGCACAGGAGCCATTGGGGAGCAAGTGATTTTTGGACACACCCGACTGCCAAAAAACATCCCTCGCTACAAGCTAAATCATGCATCATGCGTCCTGCTCTGCTTCCAAACTCTGATGTAAATCCTTCTCAACAGGGACACAAAACTGCTTACATGAGTGCTGCAGTGAGGTGGAAACTTCCTGAACTTTGAGTACTTTGGTTCAGAGAATTCATCTCATTTTTAGTGTGCATTCCTCATGTTAGAGGTAAGCTCAGCTGACAGACTTAATGTGCGCTCCGTGTTTTTGTTTTATCAAGGTTATTTATGCAAGAGCTGCTGGCTTTTAAGACTTCAGTCCTGTCAGACAAGCTCACATTCAGGTCAAATATTCATAACTGCACATAACAACAATTACAGGCGAATCAAATGTCTGTCAACAGGAAAAGTTCCCACCCAGCTTAAAGTCAGCATTAAAATGGAAAAGACTCATCCATGCATGCGTCTCTTTTTTGTCATGTATTTTTTTGTCATTTCAAATCTGCCACCTTTCCTTTTTTGCATACTTTTTGGGCCAATCAACTGAGCTGTACAGGTAAACGTCATGTGACTGGTTTTTCTAAGGCTGCATGAGAAGATAGTTATTAACGAATGGTTTGGGACTGTACTGTACTGTACTGGACTGTACTGTGGTACCATCACATCAAAGACGGAAATTGTCAAAATTTCTATGTCCATTTCATGCTGGTCTTTTCAGCAACTATAGAATTGTGTAAAATAAACAGCTGCAGATGTTGCAGACAAAAGGAAAACTGCTATCACGAAGCAAAAAGCAATGCAGAAATGTTGGAACTAGTAAATGAAAGACAGATGAAAGCTATAGAGTTGAGTTCTGGAAGAAGAGAAGTGAGAGACTGAGAGTGTCGGTGATGGAGGAGCGAATTACATATTGATGGAATGATAAGATGAGAGAGAGAAAAGCACCAGCAAAGTGATGGGATGAAGAAGTAATCCAAAAAGAGATTGAACAGATGATGAGAGAGAATGAGACAAGCTCACCGTGTAGAGTTCGTTAAGAATCTTCATCAGGTCTTCTTGCAGCTGGAAAATGATCTCTTTGCTCTGTGGGCCAAAAAAAAATGGACAGAGAGTAAGGGCTGAGCTGGGTCAAACTCAAATATACAGCCAAGAATTGCAGTCCTCACTTTGTCAATTCGGAACTAACACTATAGATCAAAACAACTCAAATATCCACTTAAGTTGCTTTACTTCTTTGACCAGTCGTGTTAGGCAGTACCTTCTTGACCTGACCTTTTGGGTCCTTCATATAGCACTGACCAATTCACATTTTTTTCTTTGAGTGTCTATCAGCAAGTGAAACTTATTAGAAGAAGCTTTTTTTGACTAGATTTAATCATTTATGAAAAATGCTTTAAAAAAAATACTATTTATTTATTTATTTGAAAGAAAATATATATTAGGCATAGGTCTTTGCATTGCCCTTCTTTGATTACTTTAATTGTTTTATTTTTAATTATTTTTACAAATTGTTTTTATTTAATCTTAACACACTCTAATTATATCTATAATATAATATATATATATAATAGCAATAAAATAGTTTTAGGAAGTAAGAGACCGTCCAATAAGTCCCAAAATGCTGTAAGAGTTTAAAACCACAGGAAACCAGCATGAATACAAAGATGACATTTACACAAACTTGCACATTTGAATCTAGTTTTTTTCTGTATCTTAGTATCTGTATCTGCATCTCCTGTATTCTGTATCTTACACTCTTATTTGTCATTGACTCTTCTACTATTGTTATTACATTAGTGCTGATCTACTAAAGTGTTATAAGTTAGCTTCCTATAAATAAACCACCACTGCATTGGATTCTACAGAGACAATGAATGCTGAATTCACATAAAATAAAACCACAGCCATGCACACAATCTGAGAAAGCTGAGTTTAAGAGTCTGATTAATTATACTGAAGAAATTAAAACGAACCGCTCAAAAAACAATTCTAACACCACTGTACTAGAGAGTAAAACGTTGTTCACATTTTAATTATCCAAAGGAGAAATGTGCTTCAAATATCAAGAGGTTTTTTCTCCAACCAGCTGACTGAAAGCGACACGATTTTTAACGCATGCATGTTTTTTCCAGCTTTCACTTTGATGTAATTATACGTGCATCCCATCACATTATAGTAGTGACAGGAACGACCTTCCCAGCTGACCTGTGTTTGACCTCACCTTCTTGAGCAGACGCATGTTGTCCTCGCTGACATGCGTGAAGCGTGTGATGACGTTGTTGAGGTAAAGGTCGCTGAGTGTGGCGTGGTCCTTACTCTCCCTCCTCACTTGGTTCAGCAGCAGATACCAGCAGTTGACGGGAGAAAGCAGGTTCTGGTCCTTCCTGAAAGCCACGGAAAAGTGGGCTTTAAATACGTAGATGGAAAAAGTACTACACAATACATATACAAGGAAAGAAAGCTCTTACTAACAGTTTGCCAGTTGCATTTGATTTATTTTATTCATTTAAGGTTTAAATCAAAATATAGAACCTCTAATTATATATATTTTTTGTTCATGCAATATATAAAGGTTTTCTGAAATATTTGCTTAAAATGTGCTCGTTTCTCAAAACAATACATGCTACTGATTTGACAACTTGTGATATAAAACAACATTCATACATTAAGTGATCTAAATGTAAAACATTGTATATATATGTGTCATTGTATATATAATGTCAAGCTTAAAATCACAATCTCTCAAAGTGAATATCTTCATCTCTGCTGTAGGACTCTCTGGGTGGCCCTGGATTTGCTGTACATGCTGTTTTTGTGAGTGCTGCTCTGTGGCTTTTATCAAGTAGTCATCCAAATCCACTAATGGACCATTTTGTATTTATCCTGAAGAAATGCTGAGACTTTGGTGAAGATTTCAACTGCAGTTCACTGAATTGCCTGGATGAGGATGTTAAGGAAATGTTCTACAACCTATAAAATCTCTACAGATGACTCCCAGTTGAACGCACTCATAAAATCTTCATAATAAATGACTCATTAGTGAATATATCAACATACAAACCACTGACGACAAGTTAATGCTCTCATGTAAAAATGATATTCCTCACTTCACTTTTCCATAATATATTTGATGCATGAATTCACAAACAGCCTCTAAAAGTATTTCAACTCATAACGCACACTAAAATGTCTGAATATATGTGTATTAAACAAGAAATTATCTGGCCAAAGGGCATTTTCAATACGGCATAAAAATAAAAATAAAACATTAAAAAGCATTTGCTTTGCAAAAAATTAAGCAGAAAAAAATGAGTGCAGATCTTTGTTTTTTCTTGGAAAAATGCACCCTGAGTTGCTAAAGTGCAGTATTTCATCCTTTTAAAAATAAGTTATTAAAATATTGTTAATAAATAATTAAGAGTTTAAAAAAATTAATGCTCACATTTTATTAAAGATACACTAAACACAGTAATATTGCTAAATATTTTTACAATTCAAAATAACCATTTTCTATTTTAATATTTTAAAGTAATTTCTTCCTGTGATGGTAAAGCTGCATTTTCAGCATCAATACACCAGTCTTTAGTGTCACATTATCCTTCAGAAATCTTTCTAATATGCTGATTTACTGCTCAAGAAACATGATTATTAGCAATGTTACAAACAATTGTACTGCTTAATATTTTTGGTGAAACTGTGATATCATTTTTTTCAGGATCGGTATTGATCAAAAGGTGAAAGACGGCATGTCGTTGACATTAAATCTGTAACATTACAAAAACATCTATAACGTCATAAATGTCCACTATCACTTTTGACCAATTTTATGCATCCTTGCTGAATAAAAGTATTTAAAAACTGACCCCATACTTTTGGATAACTAAATGTTTTAAACTGATTACTGCCAAAAACTGCATTGCACTGCTGTCTGTGCAAATTGCTCATTTGTTCTGAGAGTGAAGGTGGTTTAACCACCTGCCAACGTGAAGGTAAAAGACGCCATTTTGTTTCACACACTTGATCTTCTATATTAGTAATGGCTGTTGCAAAAAGACAATGCGAAGCCATTTTGGACCAAAGAGGCGAATGTCTTCAGCAGCCAGTGACTAATCACAAAGCTCAGCAGGCGTCCGGATGGGACAGTCCCATGAGGACCAGCACACCATCAGTGCCCAGCACGAGGAAAAAAAACTGCAACAGAAGAGAAACTGTGAAACTCCCTCTCTCATCTCTCTATTTTCCCAGCAGAATGCTATCTGCATTAATGAGACAGCAAATACACACAGATGCCCACACACACACACACAAGAACAATAACTACAGCAATCGCCTCTCCTCTGCCATCTCTGATTTTTCAAGCATGAAGCTGCATTGCATCATGGGTAAAGTATTCCAGACGTCGCCCTAATCCACCGCAAACCACAGTCGAACACAACAGGGAGGGAGAAATTAATTGGAGGTGAACGAAAGGAATGGAAATAAGCACCTGAACCAAACGATTCGCCACTGATTCGTTTCTAGAAAATGACTCTTGAATCATTCATGTGCATTCACATTCTGGCTCTCTCTCTCTCTGTCACACACACTTATAACTTCACTCACTTGTATTGTTGGTGGTCCTTGGTGCTGCGGGTTTTGGCCATGAATCGTTCGGCGAGCTTCTCCAAGTTGCGTGAATATTCGCTCTCGATCTCGGCTTTCTTCCTGAAGAAATCCTGCAGGTCCTGGAGGAGCTGAACCCGCATGTCCGTCTGCTGCTCCAGACATTTCTGCTGCTCCACTAACTGAGACCGTATCTCTGTCACACACACACACACAGTTATGTTAGCTAATTAACAACGGCCATTTCAAACGACAGTGTTTGATTCTCAATGACAGCTGCAGTGTAAAGTGACATCACAGGACACGTTCAGGAGGAACTTGAACACAATGTGGGCACTGATGGGTGAAGTTGTGTTCCCTGAACCAGAGATTTTCCTCCTAACAAGCCGGTCTGGATTCTTCCTTAACAACACACTGGTTATCACACTCACTGCCGTTGCCAAGACAACAGGTAATGAAGTGGAGTATCCCATGGGGATTAGTGTGTGTGTTTAATGGGAGGATGAATTCTGGATTCTCCATCCTAGTTCTCATCTCCACTTCTCCTCAAACTCCACACTCATTTTCCTTATAGGAATAGTTCAGTCAGAATTTAAATGTTTGCATTTACTGTACTTATCGTCGTGCCGCTCCAATCTCATTGCAGTTTCCATACAAAGGCAATATATAGTGACTCGCTTTCAGCTTTTTAAAACAGCTGCAAATGTATCATAAAAGTAGTTCAGACTCATGCGTTTAACATCTAATTCTTATGAAAAACTAGACAAGAAAATATCGGAAAGTACCATTTATTTTCAAGACAGCACAAATACACCCCAATAAAATAAAAAATATGAAACTATAAAGACAACAGAAAACACTGTTTAAAATTAAGGCAGCAAATATAAACTGCATATAAGTTTAGGGCCATTAAAATACCAAGGCTGCCTATAATTAAACATATAGTATTGAAATATTACAATTTTAAAAAAACCTTTATATTTTAATATTTTTTAAATGCAATTTATTCCCGTGTTGGCAAAGCCGAATTTTCAGAAGCCATTCTCCATTCAAACATAATCAATTATTATAATTATAATCAAAATCTGAAGCAGTGTTATTTTAGAATTATGTACAGGTATATACTAAAATAGGTTTATGAATATTTTGAATTCGCTTTTATTTTTAAGTTATTTTCATTTTAGCTTAATTTTTTTTTACATGCTGTTGATAATTTGTATTTGTTTTGTTTGAGTTTTATTTATTTTTATTTCCAATTAGTAATTTTAGTCCTTAACCCTGAACTACTTTCATTTGTTTTTTTCCATTCAAACTTTTCATTTAATATTTTGTTTCAGCTTTATTTCAGTTAACAAATGTTTTAATAGCTTTATTTTAAGTTAAATATTATAACAAAGATATACAAGTTACATATAAGTCCAGACATAATATCTTTGCATGAAATGTAAGCCATTATTCACTGATAATCTAAGATGTGATTGAATCATGAGTTAGATTTGTGAACAAATCATTCTAGCTTTAACCCAATCATTTAAAAGAAATATTTGTGAAATAAATTAGACTATTAGTACTTTTCTCATGTCCTCTTACGAATGCACCAAATAGGACAGATTTTCAGTGAATTACATTTTAAATTTGTGTCTGTTCCTCACATAAACTATCATATATAAGTGCATAAGTCATATGAACCACAAGATATTTCTACAGCGTTTCTGCATCCTTTTGGAAGCTTCAGTGCCTGCTAATTGTAAGTGCATGGAAATGAGCATGTAAAACAGCCATACGGTTTGAAACAGAGCCATAAACACCCAAATATTCCCCCTAGGACACACCACCCCTCCACACCCCATCCCACCAAAATATTCACATCGATATGGCTTTTTAAAATGGTTGATTCATACACTTTGTATCCCCAACCCTGAATACAGGGTTCAGCCTTGGTTTTAAACACCATGAGGACGAGTAATTTTCATTTTTGCACAAATTATTCATTTGATAACTGCATGCTTTTAATAATAATACTCCCTTGTTCCCCTTCAGCAGCCTGCTCTCTCCCTCCTTTTCTTCCTCTCCCTCACACTTTTTCCCCCTTTCTCTCTCTCTCCATAGACCAACTGTTTAATGTCACACTGCCTCTCCGGCTTGAAATAACAGATGAGACAGCAGGCTTGGCGCGAGCTCTGTGTGGGTGTGAGTGTGTATGTGTGTGTAGGAGGGTGGGAGGGACTGTGAGAAGTGGAGACATGTAACACATATGTGTGTGTGTGTGTGTGTGTGGTTCTTCATCGGTGGCATGGTGAGCAAGGTGACTCTTTTAATACAATATAAGAAACTGAAATACAGCAGAGAAACAGAGGTGATATTCAAATGATAGTCAAAAAATGTGCCAAATGAATGTCAGCACTGCCTGAATGATTTTAAATATATATTGTACAAGAAATATATTTAATATTTATGTAATAATAGGAGCAACTGGCAACCTGGCGTGCTCCTGGCTGATATCGATAATCTCAAATTGGCCAAATATTGAACAATTACTTGGCCTAGCCAATGCATCAGTCTTTCGTCAGTCCAGCTGTTACCGACAGAGCTGCTCTCGAAAAAATCTCCAGAGACAAAACATCCGACTGCAACGGAGCGCATCCTCACACGGGCCGTCCCCTGCCTCCACTCCTGTTGATGCTCAAAACATGCTCATCTGTCATCTGGACAATGTGCACTCAGAGCGTCCACGCAGTTTCAAACCAGTTACGAATAAACTCACTTTGAACAAAACCAGCCTGAAACAACTGCGGAACTGGAAGCGCATTGAAACTGCTTTCCAAACTACAAATAAATGGACAGTGAGTCATTTCCACAAGCCTTTGAAGCACAAAACAGGCAGACAACTCTAATTAAAACAATATAAAAGCATCGGAAACATGTTTGTTCATGTGCATGGATTTCATCTAGCGAAGAAATATAAAACTCCCGTCCTGCTGTGCCGAGCAAATGCATAAATATAGACATTTAAGCATGATGAAAAATAAAACTTGCCAGTTTACAAGCGGTGAATAATGGTGTATAAATAATGTGCTCCATAAAATAACTGCTATTTATAATTTTTCAAATTGTTTGTCTTCACAATTCGCTGTCTATCTGGTATTTGACCTTTGAACTTGTGACCGCGGTGAGCACGTCTGATACCCTGCGGCATGCGCCCGACCCAGACTGTCTCCATGGCAACAAGGCTTCTGCTCAGCAACCTGAGAGCGTGAGGAGTGTGCCGGCTGCGAAGCATCATTACACACACACACACACACACACACACTCACATATTCACATGATTTATAAAAATGGGAACTTCCAACCACATTGGCAGCAAAATACGCACTTATGCCCCCTATAAACATAAAAATATCCTACTTATGTGGAAGAAAGGGGAACTCACATTTTTATCCTCACCCAAGTCACCATGTTATATGCTATTCTGCTACTTCCCATTTATTTCCCATTTCTCCTTAGACTTCTTATCTGTATCTCCTCTCTCGCTCTCCTCTATTCATCTGAAGCTAATTTAATTCTTAAGCTTTTTATTCAGCTTTTGCTTTAATCTTACACTCTGTTCTTTCAGTCTAAAGAAATCATATTAGCATTGCCCAATCTTTGCTTATGAGTCTTAAAGGGGTCATATGATGTTGCTAAAAAGAACATTATTTTGTGTATTTGGTGTAATGAAATGTGTTTATATGGTTTATATGGTTTAAGGTTCAAAAAACACATTATTTTCCATAGACTGTATATTATTGTTTCACCTCTATGCCCCGCCTTTCTGAAACGCGTAGATTTTTACAAAGCTCATCGGTCTGAAAAGCAAGGTGTGCTCTGATTGGTCAGCTATCTAGTGCATTGTGATTGGCCGAATACCTCAAGAGTGTTACGGAAATGTTACGCCCCTATCATACTGTGATGCCCTGTCCGGCCGGAGCGACGATTCAAAAACATTAAAACCCATTATAAATGAGGCATTTGTTGCATCCAGTGGAGATCAGGTTCAGGCATGACGAAGTGGATATTGTCCTCTTTTGGAAGGCCAAACAAAGTAGTTTCACTTTCACAACGAAACACACAGCGTCACACACGGCGGCCTAGAGTGAGCGGCGGCCGGCGGGCTTGAGAACGGTGCGGCTGGCGGATTCGACGAAGGAGTGTCTGTGGCTTGCGGCAACCACATGTGACGACCCCGGCCTGGACTCCGCTTCGTCCACTGTGAATATCGTCCTCTTTTGGAAGGCCAAACAAATTAGTTTCGCTTTCACACGAACAACCCACGCAACACAATACCTACAGTGAAATAAAGTTACACCTTCTTTCTTTTGCGTGAACATTTGAGCAGCGTTATGCAAATCTTCCCACATAGCGACGTAGATATGTGGGGGCGTGTTAGAATGAGCCGTTTTAGGTAGGTGTGGCCGAGTCTTAACTTTTATAAAATATCTCTTTGGGTTTGAGACTTAAGTCTTTGCAACTTTACAGACTTCTTTATGCACCAAGAGCTTGTATCACTTCAAAGAGAAAGGAAAAACTGAAATTGCATCATAAGACCCCTTTAAGAATCGTTACATGTCAAAATACCCCAATTTTTTCTGCTGGAATATAAACTTTGCCTTTAAGTTAAAAGAGCCAGATGGCTTTTTGATAGAGGCTTTGCCTGTTTGTATAATTGTGAATGTAAATCAACTGAACAAATCTGGGGGGGAAAACGGTCTTTAGCACGATTTGAGCTGAAGAAGCTAAATTTAGATGTTTTCCGATCTTATTGTTGATTTAAAAATGTCAAATCAGTTTTGGATATTTCAGTCTTTCACCAGTGAAGTAGATGTTTTCCATTTTTTAAGTAAAATAAGTTCATTGATCAACATTATTTATGATACTTCAGTTTATAGACACACACACACATATATATATAAAAACATACACACACATACTTCAAACTCATCAAAATAAGTATAGTTTAATAAAGTTTTAGCCTAAGTTTATTTATTTATTTTTTATTGGAAATTGGAATATGTCCTGTTTAAGGTAATGTTTTCTGAACAAAAAATTATTATCATACATTTTTATCATGATTTACAGAAAAAAAGTCATTCTGTGTAACAATTTATGTACCAAAAAATTAATAATCTCGTCAGGCATATTTAGAACAAGAATCATTAAATTATATTAAATGAGTGCAGCTCCAAAATATGAATTAACTGTACATGCCATTTTAAATCCTTACCAATCTTTGCCACTATCCTTCATTTAAATATAATAACATTTAGTATGATCACATATTCTTTTTTTATATTTTAATAAGTACAGGTCAGAATAAGCATGTTGTTTCATTTTTACGCTGAAGGATGATGGAACATTATTTCCACCCATATTTTTACACTTTATTTTTCACAAAAGTTATCTGAAACATTAAAGCAGACACATAACAATAGCATTTAATATGCCCTCTGTATATATAAAATCACTTTTTTAAATTTCATTTGATGCTGTCACCAAAATGGGATGTCTCATACATTCTATCTATCTATCTATCTATCTATCCAGCCACATATACACACACACTGATGGAGTGAATGTCTTTGCATAGTGTCAAGAAAAAGTCAGCATTAGCTAAGGCTTCATTCAGCACACAAGACACAACAAATGTAATCAAGCGCTCACGAATCCAAGGTCAGTAGATACGAACAGCTAAAGAGAACGTGTCAGGACTAAACAGACAGACAATGACTCAACACCAGACCAGAACTGTCATGCCATATTTAATTTGACACAAATGTAAATTAGGTTTTTAGGAAGCAACAGTCAAAACATAAAAAATGCAAAAATAAATTTTATCCACATGAATCAAAATATAGCGTTTACCCTGACTAAGCTCCATTAGGACATCTCTGTTGTCCTAAAACTTGAGATAAAATGCAAGCTTAGCTAACTACGCTTTCTGCTTTAAACCCAAGAGTAAAGTCAAAGACAGGCTTTAAGACCCACAATCCTTAGTAGTAAGTACTGCAGTATATGTTGTCCTCTCCTCTGAGGTCTTAAATAGATTACCGGATCGATATCTATACTTGATTAATGAGACTTACAGGGTTCCCGTTATAAATACATGCAGTGGGTGGCTGGGAAATCTGTCTGGTCTCGAGTTTGATACAAAGAAATCAGTTTTGACCAAATTAGCTATTTGTTCACTGTCTATTTTCAAAAAGAGGAAGTGAGGCCATATGCTGTATCCAATCATTATTTTGAAACATGACCAGGGCTGGATGGGTACATGAGGATGGGACGATATTACACACACAACTCACATTCACACACTCCTGCAAGCACACACACACACGTTGTGGACATCTGGTCCTTGTCCTCCTCTCAGCATTCGCCATCGCCTTACTTGTGTTACAATACCACTTGTCCACACATACACGTTTACTTCGCTACCTAAATGAGGCGTTTCATAAGCTGCGTCTGAAATCGCATACTAAGTATGTACTGCATTTGATGAAGAATGCCCTTTTGACCATTAAGTGCATGTATGAATTTTGGTAGTATGGAAATAATCAGAACATACTACCCCATGTTTTAACTGTCATGTGACCTAGATATCATTCATGTTGCGGTTTTACAACATTCACAAACATTACAATTCCTCTCCTGTTTTCTTATGGGACAGTAAATTGTCAGATACATCAGGTACGACTATAAAATATTGCATACTGTTATGAATATACATTTGGACATGCTACTAATTGGGTGTACTGTTTTTTTATACATAATATAGTAGGTAAATATGCATATTCAGATACTGGAATAGACTTAAAATAGTTTTACATAATGCTAATTATAATGCAAAACAAAATAAAGCCAATACTGAATCTAATAACATTTCTTATATTATACCATATATGTGTATATATACAGTGGTTACGGAAAGTATTCAGACCCCCTTACAATTTTTCACTCTTTGTTATATTGCACCATTTGCTAAAATCATTTAAGTTAAGTTTTTTTCCTCATTAATGTACACGCAGCACCCCATATTGACAAAAAACACCGAATTGTTGCCATTTTTGCAGATTTATTAAAAAATAAAAACTGAAATATCACATGGTCCTAAGTATTCAGATCTTTTGCTGTGAAACTCATATATTTAACTCAGGTGTTGTCCGTTTCTTCTGATCATCCTTGATATGGTTCTACACCTTCATTTGAGTCCATCTGTGTTTGATTATACTGATTGGACTTGATTAGGAAAGCCACACACCTGTCTATATAAGACCTTACAGCTCACAGTGCATGTCAGAGCAAATGAGAATCATGAGGTCAAAGGAACTGCCTGAAGAGCTCCGAGACAGAATTGTGGCAAGGCACAGGTCTGGACAAGGTTACAAAAAAATTTCTTTTGCACTTAAGGTTCCTAAGAGCACAGTTCCCTCTTTAATCCTTAAATGGAAGACGTTTGGGTTGACCAGAACCCTTCCTAGAGCTGGCTTTCCGGCCAAACTGAGCTATCGGGGGATAAGAGCCTTGGTGAGAGAGGTAAAGAAAAACCCAAAGATCACTGTAGCTGAGCTCCAGAGATGCAGTCGGGAGATGGGAGAAAGTTGTAGAAAGTCAACCATCACTGCAGCCCTCCACCAGTCGGGGCTTTATGGCAGAGTGGCCCGACGAAAGCCTCTCCTCAGTGCAAGAAACATGAAAGCCCGCATGGAGTTTGCTAAAAACACCTGAAGGACTCCAATATGGTGAGAAATAAGATTATCTGGTCCGATGAGACCAAGATAGAACATTTTGGCCTTAATTCTAAGCGGTATGTGTGGAGAAAACCAAGGCACTGCTCATCACCTGTCAATACAGTCCCAACAGTGAAGCATGTTGGTGGCAGCATCATGCTGTGGGGGATTTTTTCAGCTGCAGTGACAGGACGACTGGTTGCAATCGAGGAAAGATGAATGCGGCCAAGTACAGGGGTATCCTGGACGAAAACCTTCTCCAGAGTGCTCAGGACCTCAGACTGGGCAGAAGGTTTACCTTCCAACAAGACAATGACCCTAAGCACAGCTAAAATAACGAAGGAGTGGCTTCACAAACAACTCTGTGACTGTTCTTGAATGCCCAGCCAGAGCCCTGACTTAAACCCATTGAGCATCTCTGGAGAGACCTAAAAATGGTTGTCCACCAATGTTTACCATCCAACCTAACAGAACTGGAAGGATCTGCAAGGAGGAATGGCAGAGGATCCCCAATCCAGGTGTGAAAAACGTGTTGTATCTTTCCCAAAAAGACTCATGGCTGTATTAGATTATTAAAAGGGTGCTTCTACTAAATACTGACAAAGGGTCTGAATACTTAGACCATGTGATATTTTCAGTGTCTTTTTTAATAAATCTGCAAAAATGTCAACAATCTGGGGGGGAGGGGGGGGGGGGGGGGAGGGCATGTTTTTCTGTCAATAGGTGTGCTGTGTGTACATTAATGAGGAAAAAAATAAACTTAAATGATTTTAGCAAATGGCTGCAATTATAACAAAGAGTGAAAAATTTAAGGGTCTGAATACTTTCCGTACCCACTGTACCAGATAAAATGTGTGTGGAAGCTTTGAAAAGCATGAAAATAATTATATTTTTAAACTTTACTTGTAAAATGATTATTTTTATGTATTTTTATTATGTTAACATTTTTTATAATTTGAATTCTAATTTCTTTTAGTTTAATTATATTATTATAAGTAATATTTGTTAATTTTAATTATAGTTAATCCATATTTATTTACATTTTCCCCAGTTAAGAATGTCCCCAAATAACCCTAAAAGGAGAGGTAACAATTTTTTCCCTGAAAATATAAGTAATCACACACACACACACCCTGCAATATATATAATCTTAAACAGTTAAGTTGCAGGTTTGCAGGTCCATATAATCTAGTGTTTAAACAGAGCCGTTCCACACATAATCAAACGGCACCTTCATAAGAACAATCTTTAACTTTAAAAGAAGCAGGTAATTTCTCATTATTTCATATCGGAAAAACCCAAAGTTCATCATTTGTGTGAGGCAGTGACACGAACAAGAGGATGTGGGTGATCAAAACCGCTTTCTTCCTTCTGTATGACCATAAAAAAAAACATCATCAGTATCATTTGGCATTATTTCTATGAATGGCTGTTGAATTCTGGAAAATCTGCAGTGCAATGCTTCCCAAAGCCACTAGAAATGTTTCTTTAATCTGTACAGCCCGTTTTATGTCGCTTTGCATTCACTCTGAACATTTATTGTGAGATGTTTGGACTCTCACGGCTCCTTCTCTGGGACTCTGAACAAAGAGATGAAATGTCTTGTAGCAGAGTGGATCCCCTGAGCCGCAATAAATCTGATTCATACAGTCACTCTAGGCAGAGGAAGTACACCAGCGAGTCAGTCTGCGGCCTCGGACGATGATGTGTATCTGTGTGTTTGTGGCTTTGGACTGGACAGCAGCCAAAAGTGCAACCCAGCATCAAATCTCATGAGAATAACAGGCTAAAACGCAGTATTATGGCAATGTCATACTGTAAGACATCAATCCATTTTCTGCCTTTTATCTTGTGCTTATAAGTGCACGTTGGAAAAGATTAAACCTTGCATGATAACAATGTACACATAACTCACACACACTAGCTATCACTGTCTGACATGAGATTGGGTTACAATATGTTTTCTAGTCGATGCATGTAAAGCTGTTTGTACAAAACAAGCTCCCTTCAGGACTGAAAAAGGCACCCGCTCGTGAGCCGTTTCTTGCGTGAATCAACAATATTTTGAGGAATCCATGCAACACACACACTACACCAATGTTTTCCACTTAACGGACTCACTCTGAACAGGTTATTATAGTTACCTATCACCTAAACCCATTTGTGTTACTTGATAAGTAGCCTACTGCAACCTACTATAGATCATATATAACTAAGAAAAAAAAAACAATTTATTTCAGGTATTGCCAGCAAGTTATCCGATTTGACTCATTAAAACAACCTAAACCCATGAAAAAAAAAAAAAGATTACTTAAATAATGTTAATTGCATAAATAAATCATTTAAGCTAGTTCTAGGCTTTTAAACTATGCTGATTCAAAGTATTAATAAAAGCTTATTGTATCTCATGATACTAAATAATATATATATGTATAATATATACAAAATACATACTATATACGTGTGTGTGTATAAAATCTCTATAGTTTATATATAATCTAGTTTATATAAACTATTATATACACATTATATATAAACTAGATTATATATAATCTATAGAGGCATTGACAACACAACAGAATTACTAAACCTTAAATATTTGTATAATATTTTAATTTGGTTGTGTGTGTGTGTGTGTGTGTTTGTAGATGACAGATACATCAAGGTCATGTCCCTCTCTTTCTTCTAACTTCCCTCCGTAGTAAAACCATTTTCCTTTTCGTGGGACATTGCAAACTCGAGCATGTTGCGATGACATTATTTTCCCAAACCTATTTTTTTCGGGGGGGGAGGCGGGGGGATAAAAATTCAAGCAATCACATTTACACATCCGCGCTCACAGAACGCATTTAACTGCAACTATTTTAATCAATAAAAAGTAAATTAGGCACGTTTGAAAAGCAAACGAACGTGTGTCTGTAATATCGGAGAATAACAGCGCTGACCCTTATGACCGTAAATCACTAATCTGTCTCAATCCATCCTTAGTCACACTACTGTATGCCACACACATGGCCATATGTGCGGTCCATACTAAACAGCACTGCTGCGGCAGGAGGATTCCCTGATCTTGCTCCCTGACACACACACACACAGCCAGATACCCATCGCTTCCCCATTGGACATTCACACACACTGGTGGTTGAGTATCCATGGAAACATGTACAATGCAGCAAGAGCCTGTTGTCTGTTGAAAGCGGAGTATACCTTTGTGCATGTGCACACAAACCTACATTTGACATCGAGAGCCGTCCATATGTTCATCCATCTTAGCTACGCGTGCGCTAATGCAGCGGCCCCAATACTACACCGATCTATCAGCATGTTGCCTAGAGACCACCCTCACCCGGACCACCATTGGCCAATAGTAGCTGAGACAGCAACTCGGCTCCTTACATTTAAATATCAGCATTATGGAAAGCAAATCTATGCTTTTCTCATTCCAGCTTTTTTTCCAAAACATTTTTCCATTTTCGAGATCTAAACAAGCCATACAGCTTTGCCTGACTACAGTTGGAGTACTGGAGACAGGGTTGCCATGAAGACCCCCCCCCCCCCCCTTTCCCTTTCATCGATTACACACTGTTAAACGAGAAATGAACGCCCTGCTGTTAGGGAAAACAAATGATGCAGGGTGGACTGTATATGTTATTATGTTGATAATGCATGTATTGAAAGAAAAGCAGCATGCATTTTCATAATTCCCTCACTTAAGACTCTCACTTCCTGCTGGAAATCCAGCTTAAGCTTTTTTTAAAACATTGTAGCTTGGTTCTAGCTAGTTCAAGGTGGTTATCAACTGGTGAAAAAGCCATCTAGAGCTGGTATGTGCAACTGATAGCTGGTTTTTAGCTGGTAGATATCTAGTCAAACAGATAATATATCCAAAAACGTAATCCCCTTGAGACCAGTAACCACATTACTTATACCATCTGGACCATCTTCAGCTTGTATGATCAGCTGACTGCTGGTTGACCTTGTTCCAAAAATCACCTTAACCACCAGCAGGTTGGTTTCAAGCTGTTAATAAGATGGCTGACCAGATACCATGTTGCAAATACCATCTTGACCAGCTGGTTATCGTCTCCTCAACTAGCTACCATGTTCCAAAACTAATTTTAACCACCTTAATCTAGTTGGTTTGTAACTAAGCTGTCTAACCAACTGCCATGTTACAAAAACCATCTTGACCAGCTGTTTATCATCTCATCAACCAGCCATCATGTTCCAAACTAATTTTAACCACCTTAATCTGGTTGGTTTCTAGCTAGCTATAAACTGGTTGACCAGCTGCCATGTTGCAAATACCATCTTGACCAGCTGGTTATCGTCTCGTCAACCAGATATTATGTTCCAAAACTAATTTTAACCACCTTAATCTGGTTGTTTTCTCACTAAGCTGTTTGACCAATTGCCATGTTACAAAAACCATCTTGACCAGCTGGTTATGATCTCGTCATCCAGCTACTATGTTCCAAGGTACCATGTTCCAACTCATCTTAATCACCTAAAGCTGGTTGGTTTCTAGCTAGTAATAAACTGGTTGATCAGCTGCCATGTAGCAAAAACCATCCTGACCAGCTGGTTATCATCTCTACATCCAGCTACAATGTTCCACAACTCATCTTAACCACATTAAGCAGGATGATGTCTAGCTAGTATTAAGCTGGTTGACCAGCTGCCATGTTGCAAAACGGATCTCGACCAGTTGGTTATCATCTTGTTAACCAACTATCGTGTTCCAAAATTCATTTTAACCACCTTAGTCTGGCTGGTTTCAAGCTAAGCTGGTTGACCAGCTGCCATGTTGTAAAAACCATCTTGACCAGTTGGTTATCATCTTGTAGACCAGCTACCATGTTCCAAAACTCATCTTAAACACGTTAAGCTGGATGACCAGCTGTCATGTTTCAAAAACCAACTTGACTAGCTGGTTGATTATTTGTAGCTGGTCAACCAGCTACCATAATCCAAAACCCATCAGAAAAACCTTAAGTGGACTAAAAGCCATACTGACCAACTGGTTGGTTTGTAGCTGGTAGTAAGACACTTTGCAAAAACCATCTTGACTAGAGTGTGGAGCGTTGGCAGCTGGCTTCTATCTAATCCAGCTGGTCATTAGCTGGCTGACCAGTAACCATGTTCCAAAAACTATCTTGACCATTTTGAGTTGCTTGGTCAAAGATGGTTAACCAGCTTAAACCAGCAAAAGAATGCAAGAAACCACTTAACACATTTTAAAACACACCCACCAGCTTAACAATTTCCATCAGAACGATTTAATGTTTTGAGAATCAATTCACACAAAACAGGCAGCAATAATGCAAAGCCATTATGAAATATTATTTGGCCAACATGTTGTAAATTTAACGCATGCACAAGGTTCGTATCGTATTAGATGCATCAGACGAGAGTCCGTCTCCAGGTGCCCATCAGGTGCGAGAGTGTTCTTCTTACCTTTCACTTGGCTCTCATACTCCGTAATGATTTCCTTTTCCTTTTTGCTCTTCGTCGTGTTAGACATGACGCCTGTGAAGTCCAGATCCGCTTGTCCCTTCTGTCTAAAACCTTTCTGCTTCTCCGAGACGCGTCCCTACTGTGCCCGATGCGTCATATCTAACCACAGGTTCAGTGAGTGATCCAGCAGCAGGAAACTGTAGTCCGTAAAGCAAAGCGATGACATTCAACCATGCACATCAACGATTATTGGACCTGCACGGAAAAATAGCAATGAAAAGTGGCACGTGAACCACAGGGGCGCGTCGTTACAGCCGCATCGCCAGACGCGCAAGAACGACTGGAGATCCAAGTGGCCGCATAAATATTACGTACAGGTGGAGTGCGCACGAGATAAACAAGAAAGATAGAGGTGGCAGAGACCGTAACTCATCTAAACTCATTCTAAGGTGTGAGAGTATCTGATTGTGTATGCAAAAAAAATCGTTAGGTGTGCATGTTTCTCATGCGCGCTTTCTCACTACTGTCAATTGGTGGGCGGGTTGGGGCGTGAGTGTGTGTGTTTAAGACACAAAATTGACAGTCACTCTATTTTAGGAAACCTCTAATCCAGTTGTTCACTGTCCTGGTCCTTGAAAAGCCAAGCTCAGAACATTTTGGATAGTTCTTCATGTAACACACCTGATTTGTGTCATCGGCTTATTAGTAGAGACTACAAGACCTGAACTGGGTGTGTCAGATAACCGAGAAAGTCAAAATGCTGGAACTGTTGTACTTCAAGACCTAGACTGAGAACAACGGGACTAGATTTTAATACTTAACAGGGTTTACAGGTTAATTGGTGGCATTTGGCGATGGAAACACGAAAACGAGCTATATGGCCTAACCAAAGTTGAAATTACTTTAATTTATTTCCGTTGAACTATTTAATTTTATATATATTTTTTTTTTTATATTTTTTTTTTCTAATATACTTTCACATATATTGATCTATATTATGCAGTAATACTAAACACGTGATAATATCGCAAACGCCGCATTATACATTCATGCATCACAATTTATTATAAATAATGTGACATATACACATATATATACATCACACACCATATATATATATATATAATCTATATAATATATACAATATTATATATTATACATACTGGTATAAAATGTATAGCCTGAATGCACTGTAAGTCGCTTTGGATAAAAGTTTCTGCTATTCTTCATGCTTGTATATCTATATATATATATATAATGTTTTTTATTATTATCATAATACTAATATAATAATAAACAGGCATCAGGCCAGATTAGGTTTTGGACCCAAATTATGCACACATTAATATTTTGTTGTGTAGAACCATAGTAATTAATTTAGACACTCTTCATACTTTTATATATATAGATATATATATATTAGTTTTGTTAAACTTATTTAAATGGTTAGCGGAGGTCGCCACACGATGACCCCTCAACCCGACTACGCATAAAAACCAAATACTAGGGCAAATCTTTTAGTCCACTCTGAAAGTCAAGACTATTCGCACACTTCCCAATTATTATCAGTGCAAATGCATGATGCCAGCTTTGAGGTGAACGGAAACACCCAGAAGCCTATCTGTAGAAAGCGCCAGTCTGACTTCTGCTGGTGCAACTGTGCAACTACAGAACAGAGTAATAAATTACAATGAAAAGGCTTCTCAATGACTCCCCCATTCCTCACTTAGACATAAGTGGTTGAATGGTGTAGGAGGCGCTTTATGGGTCACTTATTCACCCTCACACGCGACAGCGTTGCGCAGAGTCAGCAGGGGGAGACAGAGAATACAAAATCAGGACAAATTCGGTGACACTGATCTCATGTCAGTTCACAGAGTAAACTGAGTTAAGGGAATACTTTGCCCAAAGTTTTGTCATTATTCCTCTCTCTCTCTCTCACACACACACACACGCGCATTGGCCTATTGGTAATAGGGTTAAAATTCCGAAAGCATTAATGATAGACATGTCAGTGTCATATTTAACTCCAAATTTCATTTATTGTTTTATATTTTTTAATATTTGATTTATTTATTTTTTTCATGTGACTTTAGCATACATTGCTGGCAAGGAAAATCGCCTGTCCATGACACAATTAAAATCAAATAAAAATCAGCCCAAATCATTACCCACAAATAGTACATGATGTCTCAATATGGATGGATGGATGGATCAGATAAGTGTTTCCAGTAATTGCCATTAAAAATGCGGGAAAAAACACAACAACATTAGGAACACATGAAATGATTCGTCTTCTTATTCTTCTTAATTTTGGATGAAATATGGCCCAGACATGGTCTGTATAATTCAATTATCAAGTAAATATTGTTAATTTGAATGGACTTACGTGTAAGAAATCTAAGCATTTGAAGTGCAACTGACTGCTATGTGTTTAAACCTAATTTACTTGCCTCTTTCCAAAGAAAATGTATACAACAACGCATTACCGTTGCACATATATCCCCATGTCCTGACATTCGTTTACTTACGATCACGTTGTGTGTGGTTTGATCACTGCAATTTAACAATGATGTTTTCTCTGATCAACTATGCTTCATATCATGACATGAAATATTGTTATCAAAACAAACAAGTTGTAATCTAAGTAGTAACATGGTTTGTGAAGCTTGATTATTTTGTTCATTTTTAATTCTGTTTATGTTTAATGACCTAATTAATGAATCGCTTTTAGTGGTGTCATACTCCATAACCTCATGTTGGAATTAACATTACACTTGCATTAATTTGAGTAATTAAAATACAGCTTTTAGCACTCAATAAATATACATAAATGGCCATAAATGTAAAAAAAATTTATCAACACGCTAAATACCACATTAACAAATCAATGTCTTTACATTTTACTCGTGTTTATTATGTTTTATTAAATTACCTATTTTTGGCACAGAATCGGCAGGTTACTCAAATTGTGCACTGATAACACAAGGATCTATTTTAACTTGATCAATAAATAGCCTTATTTAATCCACTTCATCATCATAACTATAGTTATGATGAGGAGGATCAGCAGAAAAATAATTAGGTAGGTGTGATGTATTTTTTGTTTGTTTTTATCCATTTTATTACCCGTTCAATCGCATCACTCATCTCCTTTGCAATTTTCTCATTATTAAATTAGCATTCCGACACTGCAGTGTAGATTTAATATGATCGCTTCTGTCTACTGATCTGCGACAAAACCAGCACTGGAGCATTTTCGGTGTGGAGTGTGCAGAACAGAAGAACGCTTTAGCTACTCCCACTTCCTGGAGATCCAATCCGAAACGACCAACTGTTTTAAGGCGCCCCTCCGAGTCCGTCCAAAGCAAAACAATACACGGAAAAACATAAAAACAGTCAATTATCGTCTAGTTTCGCGTCTTATCTTCTCAAATTATAAATCTGAGCGAATTGGTCGTGTCTTTAAAAAAAAAACTATTCTGGATATAGCCCAGCTACGGGGTTGTTTATCTGTAGTAAGGGGAACTTGAAACCGTCCTTGCCCCATGTCCTCGGTTGTTTTTCTTCTTTCGCCTGGATTCTCCATGTTGTTGGAGAAAAAGTCAGGGCTTCACCTAGACAAGAGGGTGCTATGGATAAATATACAAGCGATAAAGTAAACCGAGACGCGAAGCCTAAAAAATAGCAGATAAGAGAAAACAAAAACAAAGTGCCATGCCCCTCCCATGTAGAAGAGAATAGAAGGCGGGAATAAATAAATATCTAAATATTTTGTCGCCGTAGGTTTGAGATATTTTTGCGCGAACGGAAATTATTAATTTCAAGCCTCGCTAGCTTTTAATGCCACTAAATGCGGACCGACTGTGTGTCGCTGGAAAAGGTTGGTTGGACGTTGAGGGCTGTGCGTTTGTTAGATGGAAAGTTCTATCATCACTCAAGTGCAGAGAGAGGATTCTCGATCGTCTTCGAAAACAGGTAGGCAACGCACTGTCACATGCTAAACGGTGATGTTACAGCACTGTCAGCTCTCTCTGGTCTCATATTCTCTGTCGCGTCGCGCTGCTCGATGTGCGATTGGAACTATGACAGTTATTTGTCATATTGAGCCGATTTGAAGTGACAGAGTCGCGAGCGGAATTCGTTAAGTTCCAACGGTTTGAACAGCGAAACGTAAATACACTCCGTTTTGTAACTTATATGGCTTAATAAAGAAAAAAAATGTATGTGTAACTTATTTTATTATGTACATGTTTTGCTGTTGCAGTAAGGCATTGCTGAATGCTTACGTAATATGTTTTTAAAAGAATTTCAGACGACGTGTTGAAAACATTGACATGTTTTTCTCTTATTTGGGCTCCTTGATGTATATTAATAAAGTATGCATTTTATTTATGTATTGTTTATTGTATTTATTTATTGTTCCTTCACACAATAGATGTGATTATGATGTTTGGATATTTTTTGAGTTCATTCGTGTCGCGTGTTGTTTCCTCTTTTGTGGACGTCGTCTCATCGCTGGGTTAATGGATCATTTGAGTGACATGTTGTTTTAATGTTAAGGAGATTGTGTTTCAGAAACATTTTCGGTTTACTCGACTTGGGTACACTCGCATATCTCACACTCCTACTGCAGTAAAACTACACAAAATATCGAGCTGAAATGTAGAAAAACATCGGCCTAATGCAGAGCGCAAGGTGCCGCGCTGGAATGCACAACACACCCCTCAGCACACGCCCTCCATCTGCCGCGCGACGCTGCGATTATACGCGTTTAAACCTTAACGGTTAATGAAGGCCTTATCTAGACGTTTAACTAGTAAAGGCCACAGTGTTATGCGGAAAATTACATGGTTACCATTTTGTAACCCCTTACTTACTACCTGGCGGGCGAGTCTATCTCCTCTCTGTTTAAACGCCCAGTTCGTACCAGTGTTTATCGCGAGTCTTGTAAATATGCGCAGAGCTGTGCGCTTATTATAGATCTGACGCAAATGCGATATAAACACCGGTCGTTCTAGTATGACTGCACCTCACTGATGTCAGTTAGGGTATTATATCTGATGTTTACGAGCTCTGGAATAGCGAATTATGAGCAGCCATAATGTTGGGAAAATAGCCAAGACAAGTCTGCATAATTTCCTAGAAGACCCCTTGAACTCGGTTTGTAAAGTGTGCAGTGTGACTTTCTTGTTTGTGGCTTTAACAGCAAAGAATCTCAGAAATGATGGTGTTTGAGAGGTGAACAGATGCAGTAGTTGAAATGTAAGATGGTCATATAAAAAGGTTAAATCAATTTACCAATATAGTTTAAAAAACGTGCCAATTATCTTCTATAATTTTTGTATTTATGATGGCTTGAAAATAAATTGTGTATAAATTTGAGCAAATATTCAGACGGGGTAACTCTGAAACTGTCAAGTGGTGTAACCAAGTAAAAAGAACTGAAATAGTTTCTTTTCAAGTATAATGGGAGTGTATTCAAATTCAAAAACATTTTCAAAAATATTTTTCAGTGTAAAAATAGAATGAATTTTTTGAGTCATGATTATCAAAAAAGGTGCTTAAAAAGGTCAACAATATATAAATATAAAAAATACATAAATAATAGTAGAGAATTTTTTTACAAACTAATGCTATAATTCACACTTGTCAGGGTCTAAAAAGGTCCTCTGTTTTGTTACAT
>JADLZN010010871.1:0-43461 GCA_018155175.1 Sinocyclocheilus anophthalmus
AAAAAAAAAAAATTAAAAATAAAAAATAAAAAAAAAAAAAGAAAAATAAAAAAGAAAAAAAAAAAAAACATAAAAAAAAAAATAAAATAAAAAAACAAAAAAAAATCGTAAAAAAAAAAAAAAAAATAAAGAAATAAAAAAAAACGAAATAAAAAAGAGAAAAAAAAAAAGAAAAACAAAATAAAAAAGAAAAAAAAAAAAAAAAATAGAAAAAAATTAAAAAAAAAAAAAAAAGACAAATAAAAAAAAAAAAAAAAGATGTGTGGGGTTATTATATGACAACATCTTTGTAACCGTTTTCCCTTTTTTCTCTTTATCCGATGTTTTTGTTTTCATTTGGCTCCCTCGTCCGTCAGCATACCCGCCCACCATTTTTCCATCCACTTTTCTTCCCTCTCCCAGTTTTGTGTTGTTTAACATTTAATTATTGCGGGTTTGCGTTTTATTCTGAGTTGCATTATTTTTATTCCTTTTGAGGAATACTGAATCTGTTTTTTTTGTGAGTGAGATGAATTAAAGCATATTCACATTTAATCTAGAACTACAGTAACATCTGATTTCTCTCAACCTGTGACAGGAGATCTTTCAATCAATAAATGGGGAAAAAAGTAACTGGAGTTACTTATTTGAAAAATTAACTCAGATATTTCCTTGTAAATTAAAGTAATGGATTACTTTACTAGTTACTTGAAAAAAAGTATTCTGATTAAGTAACTCACGTTACTTGTAATGCGTTAACCCCAACACTGGGAAATCATAAATTGCTAATCTTGGATAAGGTTGATTTCTATACATGTTAATCATCTTACTTTCAAGCTGTATACATATGAGTGTTCTGTACGTGAACAAACATTAATTAACTATGAACAATCGCATATTACATACCCTAATCTATATTCATAAATCATGTTCACTTTAGTTCATAATCCTATGCATTGAACCCATTTTGTAAAGCATTACCCCAATTTTTGTTTATTTACACTAAGTGCAAATAGCCCACTTTGTTGGCAGAGGCTAATTACACTAACGCCACCCACCAACATGTGTGTTGGGCTGGACAACATTACAAAAGACTCTAATTTACCAACTCCTCCAGTGGCGTAGATGGTAAAGTGTGTGCCGTGGTCTTTTTGACATAATCGACCCGGGTTCAACTCCGCCAACTTTTTTCCCTTTCTCCCTTTTCAAATCTCATATCACATCTTAAAGGCATTTATTTTCAATAAAAATTAAGGAAATAATCTAAAAGTATCGGGTAGGGTTAGGGTACATCTAGGGAGGACTTATATTGTCCTAATAAGGTAACATCCACTTAATAATTTGAATCAAAAATATAATTTACACTTAATACTTGCTAAGTTATTATTGCACACGGTTTCATAATGTACTACAATACTGAGGTGCAAAAAATTGCCATTATTTGCAAGAAGTAGTATAAAAAGCAGAATATCCTGATATTTTGACATAGTATAAATATAATCTATAGCTATTTTCACTTATTGGGTAAAATTGTTCGTGGCTGACCATACTTGAGTACGTGCGGAGCCATGTGCAAGCTTTAATTCTTAACAGAAGACAGAGACTGGTCCAAGAACAGGCATGGTCAATATGGCAGATGTATATGTCGGGCATACACAAGCATAAACCTATGCTAAGCGGAGATCACGAATCGCAAACATAATCAAAGGATCTAGAACTAAGAGGAATAAACCATGTAAACGGCATGCGTCAAAGACTAATAAAACAGACAGGGCAAACTAGGCTAGACTAGAAATGAACGAGGCTCTGTAGAGTAGCTATCACTAGGCACAAGGCACGACAATCCAATACTCGGTAGTTTGACAGGAGATGGATAGAGTGTTAAATAGTGAGTGAATGATATGATACAGCTGTGTGCAATCAGTGCTGTGTGCAATCAGTGTAATGAATGATTATGGGATATGTAGTCCGGGGTGATATGCAACAGTGTGTACTGCGAGAGTCAATGAAAATGGAAAGGGTGCCCTCTGTATGGCTATCATACGGAAGTTCAATGGGCCGGATCTTAACATAATAGTATATTGCTAAAAATACAGCTATTTTCACTTAGTGTAAATAGAATGCATTGCTATTTGCACTTTGTGTAAATAGCATCTATGGTTATATTCACTTAGTGTAAATAGCATTTATCGCTGAGAAAATATGCTATTTTCACTTAGTGTAAATAACATCTAATTGATAATTACATGTAGTGTAAACAGTGCAAATAGCCGCTGTCAATTTTTAATGTATAAAATTGCCGTTAAAATGAATAGTATAAGATTTTAATTTATTATCACATGCAAAATTATTTGTATCTCTGTAACTATTGGGTATGCACCAATGTATTGGCCAATAATTGGTATCGGTCGATAAAAACAAACGGCCAATTGTTTAAAAACAGCTGATCATCAGGGCTGATTATTTTTTGTCAATCCAAAGTAGGCGGAAAAGCGTGTCCGACTGCAAATTGCGTGAAGAAAATGTTTCTTGCGGTGAATTTAGGTACTGTCCACATTAACGCAATAATAACGCATTACTGCAGCACCGTTAGCGCGGGTTCAGTTTGACCCTATGAACCAAGCCCGTAGTTCAAGCCAAGGTTGCCAGATCCACAGTTTTCCCTTCATAAAATAATATTTGTGCTGTAATACATCTCCAATCCAATTATCACAAAGAGCTTTGTGCTGTGTGTGCTTCTGATAAAAACAAAGTATCAGCTTTCAATTTCTGTCCATTTTAGCACAAAATTCAGACAATAAATGCTATTTTGTTGCTCTTAAATATGGCCTGACAGATGGCTGTAGTTGCTTCAGTTCAAGGTGCAGCATGGAGCACGAGTATCTTCTACTTTAATACAAGTTATAGAGTGAAATAAACATGAATGAACATCAGAAGGTATGTTGAAAGATACAAGTACAACTACGAAATGTATCATGTCTCATACGTTAATCCTTCAACCAAATAAGACAGGGGGCTGGTGGAACCAATATGTCATTTAACCATTGCTTTACCTCCAGAAGTCTCCACTGTTCACAGTTCACTAAGTTAGCTATGAAAAACTAGAGGAGCTTATTTACCTGTTACGTATTTACAGTGTGGAAAAAAAGTATTTAGTCAGCCACCGGTTGTGCAAGTTCTCCCACTTAAAAAATGAGAGAGGCCTGTAATTTTCATCATAGGTATACCTCAACTATGACAAAATGAGAAAAAAAATCCAGAAATTCCATTGTAGGATTTTTAAAGAATTTATTGCAAATTATGGTGGAAAATAAGTATTTGGTCAATAACAAAAATTCATCTCAATACTTTGTTATATACCCTTTGTTTGCAATGACAGAGGTCAAACATTTTCTATAAGTCTTCACAAGGTTTTCACACACAATGTTGCTGGTATTTTGGCCCATTCCTACATGCAGATCTCCTCTAGAGCAGTAAAGTTTTGGGGCTGTCGCTGGGCAACACGGATTTTCAACTCCCTCCAAAGATTTTCTATTGGGTTCAGGTCTGGATACTGGCTAGGCCACTCCAGGACCTTGTAATGCTTCTTACGAAGCCACTCCTTCTTTTGCCCGGGCGGTGTGTTTGGGATCAGTGTCATGCTGAAAGATCCAGCAACGTTTCATCTTCAATGCCCTTGCCGATGGAAGGAGGTTTTCACTCAAAATCTCACGATACATTGCCCCATTCATTTTTTCGTTTACACGGATCAGTCGTCCTGGTCCTTTGCAAAAAAACAGCCCCAAAGCATGATGTTTCCACCCCCATGCTTCACAGTAGGTATGGTGTTCTTTGGATGCAACATTCTTTCTCCTCCAAACACGACAAGTTGAGTTTTTACCAAAAAGTTATATTTTTGTTTCATCTGACCATATGACATTCTCCCAATCCTCTTCTGGATCCAAATGCTCTCTAGCAAACTTCAGATGGGCCTGGATATGTACTGGCTTAAGCAGGGGGACACTTCTGACACTGCAGGATTTGAGTCCCTGGCGGCGCAGTGTAAGTGTTCTTACTGATGGTAGCCTTTGTTACTTTAGTCCCAGCATTCTGCAGGTCATTCCCTAGGTCCCCCCGTGTGGTTCTGGGAATTTTGCTCACAGTTCTTGTGATCATTATGACCCCACGGGGTGAGATCTTGCGTAAAGCCCAGATCGAGGGAGATTATCAGTGGACTTGTATGTCTTCCATTTTCTAATAATTTGCTCCCACAGTTGATTTCTTCACACCAAGCTGCTTACTATTGCAGATTCAGTCTTCCCAGCCTGGTGCAGGTCTACTATTTTGTTTCTGGTGTCCTTTGCCAGCTCTTTGGTCTTGGCCATGGTGGAGTTTGAGTGTGACTGTTTGAGGTTGTGGACAGGTGTCTTTTATACTGATAACGAGTTCAAACAGATGCCATTAATACAGGTAACCAGTGGAGGACAGAGGAGCCTCTTAAAGAAGTAAGTTACAGGTCTGTGAGAGCCAGAAATCTTGCTTTTTTTTGTAGGTGACCAAATACTTATTTTATTGAGGAATTGACCAATTAATTCTTTAAAAATCAAATGTGATTTTCTAGATTTTTTTTCTCATTTTGTCTCTCATAGTTGAGGTATACCTATGATGAAAATTACAGGCCTCTCTCATCTTTTTAAGTGGGAGAACTTGCACAATTGGTGGCTGACTAAATACTTTTTTGCCCCACTTTATGTATGTTATGTATGTAATTATGTATGTTTGAATAAATCTTTCACGAAGACAAGATTTTATGAAAACTACTTTGTGTGAAATTGAGTTATATACAAATGTTTTCATTTGAGTGTGATTACATATCTGATTATAAATAGCATTGAATATAACAGTGCGGTATTATAATTTTTTTATTATCAGTGTTAAAACAGTTTTGCTGCTTAATAATTTTTGGAACCGAACCATTTTTTATGATAAATATGATATGATACGATACATGATATACGTAAAAAAAATTGACAGTAAGTTTATGATAGTGAAAATATTTGTTGTTTTAATCTTTTAAACTGTCCTAATTACAGTATGTGCAATATTGTTGGTCAGGTTACTGTACTTTATTATTTGCATCTGTTGTCAGAAGACCTGTGGCTTATTTTTGGATCAGTTAAAAATAACTAATAATTGCTCCAATATTTGCACTTTTCCCTATAGTTCCATAATATCCTGAAGTTTTATTGTCATTCAGGACTATATTATTGTACAAGAGAGAACAAATTATTGTTTTACCAGCGGGCCACGACATGCAACACTTAAGGGGCAGTGCAAGGGCACTGAAACAGGATTTAGCAGCTTGAAGAAAATAGATATGAAAGTGAGCGCACAGGAGGTTGGGCCAGGGTACAGATAAATATAAGACAGCACAAACAGACAAAATGTGCAGCGACAGTGCAGATAGTATGTGCGCGAAAACATAAATATAGGCATTGTCAAGTGTATAGACTTCTATATGTGTTGTAGTTGGCGTTGTGTGATGGAAACACACAGGAAGAATAAATCTTTTGCAACATGGATCTCATAGCTCTCGCTATTTTGCCATCCATAAAGGGCAGAGTCACTCACAAAAGAGCACTTAATACGTCTAACTTGCTCTAAAAGAGAGCAGGAGCGTTTTGCAATATTTTTTTAACTCCCATCCTGAGGGTCCTTTGGAAACAGCTGACGCACAGCGTTCAGCCGGCACATCATTTAAGGAGCACTTGATGAAGGGAGTCAGGTATGAGTTCAGCTCTAGACTTGAGCACTGCTGTGACACAGGAACAGCACATTGAACAGAACGTGACAGATGTTCAGTCAGCTCATGCCATGATTTTTCCTGTAACAACCGGACCTCTCATTCTCGATTCCTACATATCCTCTCTCTCTGAGGACAGCTACACTTTACCCTGCTCCAAATCCAGTCCTAATCCTGCTGTCTGAACAGGGTTTTAACAGCAGCGTAATGGGATCCTCTTACAAACCAGTCGTAAACCTAAACGCTGTCTTAATAACACATGGCACTCTTTATCTCATTTGTGTGAATCAGAGCGGTGGCGTTTATAATTACGCAAATGAAAAATGACTCCAAACAAAGTGCACTAAGTGGCCCAGCCAATCATTTGTGCTGATGAAACTCAGCTGAGAGGGTGTTTATATTACATGGATCATCTGGGCTCAGCTCTGATTTGAGATCAGGCCAAGCATGCTGTGCAGGTTGCAGAGATACATGAAGCCTAGCAGTTTGTAATTAGCCATTGGAGGGAAACATAGTGCATGGACATCAGTCAATAACTCTGCGTGCTTCCTTCAACGAATAAAACTCAACACGTGACCGTGAATGCTTTTACTTCTTCTTGAAACACTAAAAGATGTTTTGAAGAATGTTTTTGTCCATATAATGAGGTCCAAAACAACATTGCCTTTCATTGTCAATGTTGTTTTGGACCTCATTATATGGACAAAAACATGCATTCACAAAAAATAAAAAAGCACTGTTCAGTCTTCACATTCCTAATCTTCATTTGTATTCCGCAGAACAAAGTAAGTCATACATGTTTGGAAAGACATGAGAGTGAATAAATGATGATTGCACTTTTCTGTTTTCTGTTTGGAGTAAATTAATCATTGTGTCTTCTGTTTCTACAAAATATGTAAATAGTACCGTAAGCCCATTGGCTTCCATTGGTTTCCACCCCCAAACTGGCTAAGTGTCGCACTCAAACAAACAAACAGAGTTTCCATATATTTTTCCACATACATTTTAGAATAGTGAACAATTCTCACTATTAGCTAGATGCTTATTAGCATACCTATTATTAACATATTGGCTGTTTATTAGTGCTAATAAAGCACATATTCTGCATGATCATATTCTACATCCCTAATACTACCAATACCTAAACTTAACAACTACTGTACTAACTATTAATAAGCACAAATTAGGAGTTTATTGAGGCAAAGTTGTAGTTAATAGTTAGTTAATACGCAGAATTGGACCTTACAATAAAGTGTGACCATTTTTCCATACCTGCTAGACCCCTGTATAATGTGTGCTTGTTTCTCTGTTTTAATATTCTACATTTTGAAAATTCTACATTTTGACTTTATTCAAGAATTTGTCTCCTCCGCATCACCCTATAGCGCCATTTTGGAGAGTATCACATACGTAAACAATGTATGCAACGTATGTACGCGAATACGTTGTTTACGTTCAGATCAAAGCGTAAACAACATAAACAGCATATCTGCATACGGTGCTGCTGACACAGAACAGCATACGTTGTTAACGTATTGAACTCTACAAATGGCGCTAATGGGGGAAGAACAAATTGTTTAATAAGTCTAGTTTTTGTTTCTTCTTTGCACACAAAAGTATCAGTTACCACTGATGTTACATGGATTATTTTAACGATCCCCTTGCTACGTTTCTGGACCTTGATCGTATAAGGATCCTTGCTGTATATGGGAGAGTCAGAGCGCTCTCAGAATTCATCAAAAATATCTTAATTTGTGTTCCGAAAATGCCGAAGGTCTTACAGATTTGGAACCATGAGGGTGAGTATTAATGAAGAATTAAAATTTTTGTGTGAACTAGGCCCTACCCTTTAATTACTCGTTTCATTATCCGGTCCAACCCGTAAGACCTCTGTTAAAAATTACTTTTTGGTGCACACAACGAAACCAAGTATCACGACATAGGCCTTGCATATCCTCTCTTTACAAAAACAAGCCGCAGTGCATCCCGGGTTTTACTCAGAATTCGACTCCGGCGTCGTAGCGCGCCACACTCATTCGTCTGGTACTGTCGTGAACACCTCAGCGAGACTGCCGAAGAGAGCAATGTTGAATATTTTTTTACAATATTACTGTTTTTACTGTCTTTTTTGATCAAATAAATGCAGTATTGTTGAACATAAGAATTTCAATTCTACTGAAATTACATCCATAAGAGACATAATTTATGTTCACTTTGCGGAAGGTCCCTCGATTAAAGACTCTTTTGTTCACCAATAGTATGTGGGCTGTAAACCCAGAAGTTTGATCAGTATGAGCCATAAACCACCACAAGTGGGCCCTTGAGCGAGGCACTTATCTTGCAGTTGCTCCAGGGGGATTGTTCCTGTAGTAAGTGAACTGTAATGTGTTTGGATAAAAGTGTGTTAAATTATTGCTGGCTTACTAGGGGCTACAGCTTTGTGCTCAACTGGTTGCTAGTGGATGTCAGTCTAATTTCATAGCTACACACAATAGCATGTGCATAACTATTATTACTACCCTCTACAATTTGTTTTCATGGGGGATTGAAGATCATCTCTATGGCGAACCTGCTTTTATATACTGAGGTGGAAGTTTCTGAAAAGGAAGATGAAGGGGTCTTTAGCGGGAACAATGGTGTATTTTGCTTCACACAGATGCACTGTTGTAATGGGTCGGCTCAACAGTGCAGACAGCAGCTATCCACACAGCCGAAAGTGAGAGATGGGCTTCAGTGTCACTCTCTGTCAACCAGAGCAGCTGGAATCAGACCATCTGACAGCACTGCCAGCAAGAAGGATGGAGAGTTTGCTTTAGAAAAACCCCAATGCATTCATCATGAGGCCTCTCTCATGTGGTTTAAGTGAACAAATCACCTTTTCTATTTTTCTCTCCAACTAAAACTATATGTGTGAGAGTACATTGAAAATACTAGTCTGTTGGTTGCCTGAACCACTGGTCAGCTAATTAGTCATAAGAAAGCCATGTGCAATTAGGCTGATTTCAGGTTTCCATGATTGTTGTGTTCTTGCACTCAAAAACAGCTAAGCAGAGCTCACAGAAGTGAAAAAAAAACTTTTCTAAAACGGAACTATCATTTACTTAAATATGCTTCCAGCAACATACTCAAAAAACAGCATGAGATGTGACACAATAGCCTAAGATGTGCTTTAAAGGGAATGATGCAACTTTTTGAGAGTTTTACCATGCAGCGGTGTAACAGCCAAAGCAGAGCATACTAATTAAAATACCACTGCTACAAATATCAAAACAACAATAAGATAATCTAAAAAAACTAGGTTTCATGGATGACTAATTGACCATCATGACCCATCCCTAATTGCAAAGTGTGGCAAATTCTTGTTATTTCTTAAACACCACTACATTTATCTCCTTTGTTGCATGCAGGGGTGTCGCTAGTGAAATACTGCTGTACTCCAGTAAAATATTACTGATGAATCCATGTCAGATGGTGGAGATTACTTTATATCGACTTGGGAATCATTTTCCCTGGTAATATTTCAGAAATAATGTCCTGTTTGTTTTCAATCAGCTGCCTAGAATCAGAACTGAACATTTTGTCATCATTTGCTCACCCTCATGTCGTTCCAAACTTGTATGACTTTGTTTCTTCTGTGGAACACAAAATAAGATATTTTAAAAACAGAATTTGAAGAACCAAACAGTTGTTGGTCCCCATTGACTTCCATAGTAGGGAAAGTAATATTATGGAAGTCAATGGGGACCAACAACTGTTTAATTACCAGCATTCTTCAAAATATCTCCTTTTATGTTCAACATGAGAAAGAAACTCATATAAGTTTGAAACGGAATGAGGGTGAGTAAATGATGACAATTTTAATTTTGGGGTGAACTATTCCTTTAATAAAATTAAAATGTGCTGGATGTGGTGGATATTTACCGAAAACTGTAGTAAAGAATACTTACGAATATCTTCTATTTATTTTTCAGTGATGAAGCAGCTCTTTATTTTGTGTGTAGTTTGTGAACAACTCTGTCCTGCAAATAAAAGCTATGTATATCAATACATCCAAAACAGTATGGAAAAAATATTATCAGTACATTACTTTTTTTTATGGGAGGCCTGTGCCCCAGCACTGATGAAAGGTTAGAAATGTTCTTCGTATGTCGCTAACTCAGTTAGCTGGATTTGATTGTTGACAATTTGGCATGATCTTGGATTAGTTGGTTCTTCAAAGCTCATCCTGGAGTTGCTGTCATAGCAACAGGTTCATAATCTTAAACCTGCTCAGGAGCAGGCTTATTTCTTGTAAACAGGATTAGATTGCATCTTTTTATACGGGAAATTGATAGTTAAAATCTACCCAACCCTACTGATACCAGGACACTAAATGAAAATAGTAATATTTAAAAAGATTAGAAAATAATGTTGTGTAGTCTATAATAGCCATAGCCAGGTTTACTCACTGAAAGATTTATTCATCATAAAATAAATACTTTTTAATCTTATTAGAATCTTACACACATGCTATACAGTTAATCTGAGTCGCGCATTATTTTGAGTGGTGACAGATATTATGGGAGTGGTTTGATGGAGCGCAGGAGATGCAGATAACTTGACCAGGTGAGGTTCCACATGTGTATGAGTTTCTTTCTTCTGTGTAAATGAGTTTCTTTCTTGCACTGTATAATGGGAAACCATTGACAAGAAGTCAGTGGGAACCAAAACTGGATGGTTACTAACATTCTTCAAAATCTACAGAAAAACAATCCATAGAAGAAAGAAATTCATTCAGGTTAGAAATGAGAGAGAGTAAACAATAACATAATTTTTATTTTTGGGTGGACTATCCCACTAATGCTGGTATGACTCTAAATGACAAAACAACATAAAGAAGAGGCAGACGTGACTGGAAATTGAGGCCTGAAAATGTAAATAATGCACAACGAACAAAATATCCTATGGAGTTCAATGAGGTTTTGAGCTGTCGAGATTGGAGAATGTGAACGCGTGTTTATGTGTGTCAGTGATGATGGTCAGATGGTGTTCAGGATGCGGTGGTGGTGGCCATTGTCACACTTTAATTGGATGCACTGCCAGATGATAGGGTCAGACTCAGATGACGCCCATGTGTGACAACAGGAAAGCAGACCTGCGGCAGCACAGCTCTCAACACAGAACAAGTCCAACTCACTTGCAATTGTCTGACAGGAAGAGAGAGAGCGAAAGCATGGCACTTTTCAAGCCACAAGTCTGAGTGTTTAATATGCCTATTCACACTTGGCCTAAAAGGGGTTTACTTCAATTAAATTCAATGTTGTTGTATAGCGCTTTGCACAATATATCTCACCCCAAAGCAGCTACAAAGAATACTTCTTCACAATGAGCAAGCCAAAGGCGACAGCGGAAAAGAAAAACCTCCCTAAGATGTTTATGTAGACGAGGAAGAAACCTTGAGAGGAACAAAGTATTCAAACATGCAGAAATGTTGATTTGAACACATGTATTCCAGACATATATTAATAAAAAAGTATGTATTAGTAGAAGCGAGTAAATTGACTTTTGTTCATTGTTAATGTATGTTCCTTCAGAGAATTTAAAATGTATTAGTAACCTACAATTTTTAACCCAGAATAATAAATGCTATAAGAGTACAAGTTCAGTGAAACAGCACAACTTTTATCATTCCTCTTTTTATTTTCTTATGATTACTAATTGATTATAATAATAAAAGAATGTTTATTTGGCAGCACATCGGCATATTAGAATGATTTCTGAAGATGTGACACTAAAGACTGGAGTAATAAAGCTGAAAATTCAGCTTTGCATCACCAGTAATAAATTACATTTTATTTTAAATTGTAATAATATTTATCAATATTACAGTTTTTTATTGTATTTTCAGTAAAATAAATACAGCCTTTGTGAGCAAAAAACTCATTTTACAAAAACAGTAAAAAAAATACAAATCAAAAAATCTTACAGACCCCAAACTTCTGAACAGCATGTATTTAAATATCTGGGTATATCTGGGTAAGCGGAAGCTTATTTATGGAAACACTGGGGCATCCAGACAAATGTGCATTAAAATAATCAAGTTTTGATGTTACGAATGTATGAACTAACATTTCTGCATCTGACCATCTGATGGTCTTTTGAATTACCTCAAAAGTGTAGCGGAGCTTTGTAGGGTACTGCATGTTTAATGCATAAAACAGTCCAAACAACATTGCAGACGCAAGGGCTACATTCTCAAGATCTCGAAGTGCCACCACACCCTCGATGACTATTCCGACGTCAGAGGGTTCGCTGTTGGCAGTGTCTTTCACAACATAGATCCCCACTGTCGTCATCTCTATGGCATTGAAGAAATGGGTCTCAGTCATTTCCTGGTGAAAAGAAAGGACACAATTATTTAAACTCAGACCTCATTAGGACATAGAGCATTTTTAAACTACACCAAAGTTATTTCCAACATTACTTTTGTGCTTAAAAATACAGAATTTTGTTTTACTCTTTACATACATGTTTTACCGTCAATTGCAGGAAATAAATGAATGCTCAAAATCTTCATATAAGTCAGCATTGAAGATCTCTTAAAAGCACTGTCAAAATCTCGTCTCTATCTCGTGAACCCAATTTTGTGTCTCGTCTCGTGACCTATATCATCGTTTGAAGTATTTTCAGCTGAATTCAGGGAAACAAAAGTGGTAGATGTCATAATGCCTGGTTTAAAATCTGTTAATGAATAGGAATTGTGTGTTCTGCTCTTGTGGGATTTAAATGTTCCGTAGATATTTGTTTGAAAGTTGCAACCTAAAAACATGCAAGTTACAACCTCATTTTTCTTCAGGTGTGCATTAATGTGAACCCAGTAATCCCTTTCAGAGACAAGATCCTGACAAAAACATAAATGGCAGCTAAATATACAGCTATCTGTATCTGCATCATTCGTCACTGAAAAAGAGAAATAAAAAATAAACTAAATAAGGATGAATCAAAGACAGGTTTCACAAATGTAAGTATTTCTAATTAAAAATAAACATGCTGTCAAATTATGAAATATCAAACAACAACAACAAAACATATTAGGGGTACTCCTATCAGGATTTTTGGGGACAATCACCATTTCCTGGACTTTTATTTAAATATTCTTTACAACAATTCTTTACAACAACCTTTAAAAATGAACCTTTAAATGGCCAATACAACCAATATAAAAGCAGTAGCTTAACCTTCTTGCAAAAAAAGTGATTGCAGCCTCTACTTATTGACTGAATGGTTATGTATTTATCCAAATGTGTCCGCAAACAGACCGTCGCTTCCCATCTGAAAAGGCTTTAGAAGCACGAACGTTAAAACTTGTGGCCAGCTGCGTGGCAGTTATCAACACCGACTTATTAACGGTCGTCAACTTATTATTTGGCAGAAAAACAGAGAGAGAAAGACAAGGAGACGGCAGATACTGGATTCTCCTGCTTTCTATATTATAGTTTTTAAAGAAGCTTGCTATATTATAGCTGCGGCGGGTCAAGTTATTATTTAACGGCAGGCCAAAACGGCTCACAGGCCACTGGGAGATCTCCCTTTGCAGACTCCCTCCTGTTTTTAAACATGAAATAAACAACAACAACAGGTAGTCAAATTTGTAGGTTGTACAAGTTGTAAAAACTACTGGCACTATCTCAAAAAAATGGTTGCAAAATGCGAGAAAACATTTTAGACTGAAATTATGTGGGAAACACTGAATAGCCTACTACAGAACCCTGCCCTGTGAGGCAAAAACTGTAAACATTACTCGCCACACAAACCTGAGCCCACAGTGAAAGAGCTGACTCCACATGACATGTACAGAGTGTGAGTTTAGTGTCCATCTGCAACAACAAAGAGCAAGAACATAAATTAATGTTACCATTAAATAATTAAAAACTAGACTATATGTTAACGTTAAATCATAAGCCTTTCAACTTAAACTCTTCCTTCTTGTTTAAGATGAACAGCTAAGAACCATTTAAAAACACATTTTGTAGATTAAGTGACCCTTTGTCTTTTCTAAAAGGTTAAACTTACTCAAAATGTACCAAACAACTTAAAACATTAATGCGGTTCCTGGCAAAGCAGTATTTTGGGTGTTTGCGCCACAAAAGTTAACATGGCTGGGGCTAAGTACCCCACCCCCTAAGTAGTTTTTTTTAAATTATCTCTACAGTTACCAATAGACTGTATAAGTTAAAACACTTACCCAGTAAACACAGGAAAATACAACTGTGCACTTTCTGAAATGAAGTATCCCTGGGTTCCAGAACTGGGACTAACATTAGCTCAAAATACTTTAACGTTATCCTTACCTTGTTAGCTCATGGTTAAAACCATAGACATAATATAGAGATAGACGCCAGATTTTTCAACTCGGGCTTTCTTTCAACTGCAGTGAAAGAAGCTTTTTTCAACTTTCTGCATATAATGTGCAGTCTACACAATGCTATCACGTTTTACTTAAGAACATAAACCCCTTTAGTAAAATATACTAAATATAATTTCATAAATTTAACAGGTGACCAGTCTCCCTTTTTTCAGTGTAGCAACGTTTTAGGTTTTAACTTAAATTTACAATTAAATACCATAATTTCATTAACTGATATAATGTCAACCTATTGAAGTACTGATATCTGTTTTGTACCTTTGTAATACACAGATAACCACCAAAAGCAGGAGGTGATGAGAAAATCACATGATGAACAAAAGCCCATCACAAACAGCTTTTAAATAATAACATATATAGACGGTGCAGCAGTGTCTTTCACACCAAACACTAAGAACTATGAAAACGAAAAATGCATAACATTCATTTAGACAACATTAGGTGGTAACCCACACCCCTAATATACAAACTGTAAGAAAAACTAAGAAGAACAGTTATTTCCACAAAAAAAACACAAATTTTACGTTTTTTCACTGTAAATTATACGGTCTTTTTAATTTCCAAAAATGGTATACTACCATAAATTTTATGTCCAATACATGTAATGTCCAACACAGTTTTTCACCGTATATAGTAGGGGAATTACCGTTAACCATTTAACAGGTTTTTACTGTAGCATTTTTACAGTCTTTTACCGTTAATTCACGGTAATTTTTTACAGTGTCTGCTCTCATTCTGGGGTAAGACACTCATAGGAACTTGCTGCCTCCATGAGTGCACGCAGGCCCAATTTTACCAGCGCCTGACAATAGCTTATTGGAGTTTACCTAACTGGGGACTTATTTTCCGCGCTGCATATAACATTGCGCCTCTGCACACCATGGTAATGGCATCAAAGTTCCTTGAACATAGTGTCCTAACCTATCAGCCGATAAAATCTAACTTTTCATTTTCCGTCGGTCTTAGTACACGATGTAACTACAGAAAAGTCAAGTTTTAAATAGGAAACATATATAAAATCTTTGGTTTTTTGATCATTTTTTGAGCGAGAGTCTATGGTCCCTAAATCATATTCAATGATTATGCTAAGCTACAGCTAAAAGTGGCTAAACCCCGCCAGAACCCGGATATCGTGCTGAATGGATTCGAAAACGTAAAAAACTCAACTGTTAACTCTATGGGAGTTGCAAAATGAGCCTTTCTCTCAAAATGTGGAGTGTTCATTTACTTGAGCTGGTGAGTTGAATCAGGTGTGCTAGATGAGGGAGACATCCAGAATGTGCAGAGGTGTGGGCCTTAAGAGCAGGTTTGAGAAGCACTGTTCTAGAGTGAAAAGACAACAAGGCATTGCCTCCATCAATTACATGACTGGCTCTTTTGGCCGAAAGGCTGGACTTAATTTTGTGTAACTATCATATTGCACATTGTTATTTCTCTGTTCTACGAGTTATCTGTCTCCTCCTCATTCTGTGTCTGGCTGTGTCCTAATATTCAAATAATCAATAGCTATCAGTTTAAATCACAGCTTGACAAAAACGTGCTATTAGTGGCTGCAGTAGCTGTCAGGAATAAAGAAACACCAATTTTGTGGGGTGTTTACATATAAACGTGCTCAATAGAGGCTTTCTCATTGGACGCACTGCGCATTGCCATTTGTTTCTGGTAATGTCACTCTTTTTAATGGCTTTATTTGCTTGAACTTCAGTCTAGGACTATTCTTGTATGGGCTATGGTCCATAACGAATCACCGCTTCAGTCTGATTAGTAAATGTTGAGAAGTAAGAGAAAAGCGAGACCTAAAACAATCCTGACTGTTGAGCTTTCCCAAATAATTAGGGTGATGAAAGTAACGTAATGTGCATTATCTTCTCCATCTGTTTATCTGGATAGAAACCTATTGAAGTTCAAATGTTTGTACACCATATCACTGCAATTTACTGTCACTTACATTAAATACCCCGTGAACATTTTGAGGCAAGCATCATTTTCTGTCCTGTGAGGATATATTTAGCTCTGTAGGCTCCTTGTAGTGGAACTGGAGTATTTTAGATTATTTTGAGATCCCTAATTGGTTCTTCTACACCATAGCTGTTAAAAACCCCTTTGTGAACCTAATTTTCAGGAGTATGTCAAAGAGCTTATCCATTTTATGTAAATGGCCAATAAACTTTAAGTCACAGCTATTAAACATGACAGGTTAGTTGAAGGGGGAGGGACATTTACATTCTAAACAGCATTTGATTGGACAAAAATTGCAATTATGACTGGGAACTTTGGAGTTGGAATGAGTCATTACCTCATATTACGACAGCGAAGTAGACAGTTTCTGTAGTGAATGGAAGCTAAGTATTTGTTTTCTGAATTATTATTATTATTGTGGTTGCCTTTTCTCTCCAACAGCAAAGCAGTTGAACGTGACATTACAACATTAGTAATTACACCTTGAGAAGTGAGATGAAGCTTGAGTCATTAAAACTTTTGTTTAATTTTCCCTGAACAAAAAGACTGACATTTTAAATGCCTTTATCTGCTAACAGCTAATTTGTCAAAGTTTAAAGGTGTACTAGCATATAGAGCAAATAGGGGCTCTATTTTTTAGCAGCGTAGTGCCATAGGACAGTGCTCCTCAAAGTTGTCCTGGAGACCCCCACCATTGCACATTTAGGATGTCTCCCTCATTTAACGCACCTGATTCAACTCACCAGCTCATTAGACGAGACTGCAAGTCTTGAATTGTGTGTGACATTCCTGACATACAAAATGTGCAATGGCTCCAGGAGAGCTTTGAGAAGCAGTGCTTGGGGTTTTCAAACATGTCCTGGGGGCCCTCCAGCACTGCACATTTTGCACGTCTCCCTCATTTAACACACCTCCAGGACAGGTTTGACAACCCCTAGTGTACATAATATCATATATGTAAAATCTTTGGAGAGGATACATTTTTATACAAGTCTCAGATATAAGGAATAAGTTAAGTCATGCATGTTAAGCGCAGAGACCATTTGTGTCTTGTGATGAGACAGGGTTTCACAATTCCAAGGGCCCGACGAGGAGAGGGTGTCCGACCGTGATTTTGAGGCCCCTTGAAAGAACAACTACAACTGTCTTACAGTGTCTTGCTTTCTTGTGAAATGCTTTGAAGCACTATTTTTTATATTCATGTTTGGTCAAGCTGGTGACTCGGATCTTATTACCTTTAATGTACCTTTAAAATTCTTAATGTGACTTTTTATATATATTAGTTTATTTGCTGAATAAGTAAATGTACAAACATCTTCTTTGCTGAGATGTGCCATGGTAAGATATATCTCTAGGGGTTTCACTGCAGCAGCAGCTTTTATGAGCTGAAAGTATTATACAGGCATTTTATGAGCAAGACTTTCTCAGAATGAAGATCAATAAATAAATAACCTTCAGTGTCTTCAGCGTCACCCGAAATAGCTTTCAGCAGCACATGCTTTACTTGAACTCATGTGACAAATGCCACTATTTGTTTGCTTGAAACTATTAATCCAGAGGAAAACCAGCAGTGTTGTTTTAGAGAGAGGGAATCGATAATTGTAATCCACTCTCAAACTTTAAATCTATCCAGCTGTAAATTAATCCTGTCACTCTGATTTCACAGCCTCATCTTGGATGGAGGGATAGAATGATCGGAGTGACACCGGAGAAACAGCAGTGTGTCTTATCAGTATGAACAAGCAAACACACACCCTCTGCTTAATGTGTGAGAGAGTCTAGACGACAGATGAGAAGAGCATTGTAATGCAGAGTTGCTGCTGGACCGTTTTTTGTCTCATGCTGATCAGTTTCGTCCTTTCATTTGCTTTGCATGGCCATTTAACTGATTTTAAACTAAAGAAAGGGGAACAAAGGCTTTCTTATCTTAATCCTTATGCATTCATTAATTACTACACTATTACTCAACCCAGGCTCATTTGAGAAATATGGCTGTTGCAACATTTGTTTAAAATTATATCATGTTGCTTGCATGTTTTGCAAGACTTTCAAAGTGAAATCTCCAATGAGAGGTGATAGAAGCACATCCAGTTTTATCCGAAACCGATCAACATAAAACTGGAAATGTTTAATTACATTGTTGTATGTATCGCAGTTTGAAAATGAAATGTCCCGTGAGTGGTCCTAAAAGGTTAATGCTCTATAGCGTTTAAAATTGCCTGCCCTAAACTTAACTGATAGTGTTAACAAAGCAAATGTGAGAGTAAATAACACGTCATTTTAGCTTGCTTCTGCAAGTCTTTGAGCTCTTTATTTTAACTCATATTTCACAGGATTTATACCTGAGCCCTTTGGCATCACAAGTGCAATGCTGTACCAGGTGAGCTACTGAGCAAGTTTACTGTGGCTGCGTCTCAAATCGCATACACTCTTGAGTAGGTGATTTTTTGAATATGTAAATATTTCATGAGACAAAAAGAGTCACATATAGTATGAGTATGGGTAGTATGAATGAAATTCAGATGTACTATATCTGCCATGTTGTTACTATCACATGACCTACCAGCGTCAGTTGCATCACTTCACTACCATTCACAAATCCTCTCCCGTGGCCTCATGGGATAAAGTGCCCGTATGACACTTCAGAAACATGCTGGAAGTAGTAGGTCTTCCAGGTACTTTTAGCTTACTCTTTATCGAGTACTGTGAATTCGGACATACTGTTTTTAGCCAACTATATAGTAGGGAAGTATGTAATTTCGGATGCAGCCTATGTCAGAAAAACCACACGCATGGGGCTTGTTATGTTACGCATCAAAACATCAAAATATACTATTCTACACAGCATGCACTATGGTAAAAATATTTTGAGGTCATAATAGCATTATGCAAGGGCACACATAAAAAAAAGTATTAATTTTATTAATTGATAATCTTTTCCTGTAATCATAATTTGTGTGAAAAGTAATACAAGTTGGTGTTTCTCTGTCACTAGTGTTCATGTTCAGCTGGAACTAAATTCAGTTGAATGTAGAGGTTTGTTTTTACCATTGATACTGTTGTATTATTTGCAAAAACACTTTCAAAACTAGAAGGCTGTATTACATGTGGAGTTAGAACTTTGATATGATGAAAATACAAATGTGATGCTGGAGTATGACTGGACCATAAACATCTCTGATGAAAAAAAAACAAAAAAAACATTGGTTANTTTCACGTTGGTCTGAATGAAAAAAATAACATTTATAACATTTCTTATCCCTTTCATACATGTTATTTCCATTTACATATTAGATATTAAATTAGAAAGTCATCTGCATGGCATTCTGTCCAAACAGCAATTTGACATGTTCTAGTACAGGAACTTTATGTTTCTTAAATATAATTCCTCATTTGGCCACTTGATGTCACCAAGTACCACTTTATTTAAAGTATAACAATAGAATACAAAGAGTGATTAATATTCACATTATAATTTCATACTGACATAGTAAATATTTTGCATAGGCATCTACATGTTCATCTGCTGAAACAGCATCAGTATATTCATAATGCTCAAGTAACATTTACTGCACATTATAATATCTTTAAACCAAAACTATACACAATCTCATATTTTAATGACCTTTGTCTATGAAAAGGACACTCCTAATGGTAACCTGCAAACTATGTAAAGATCCATATTAAATTTAAGGATTTGACTCAATGTTAAGAGCATATTTTAAAGAAAAACATCATTTCATAAAGTAATAAAAAACAGAAATGGCACAGTTGTAAGGAGTCACTTCAAAACAATTGTGTATAACAATCACTGAACTTTGTTAAATGACACTTTGAATGAATCTGCATGCAAGATCATTTCTTTAAACAGAACAAGAGATGTGCAAGATGACAAAAACTGCTGCTAACCATCAGCTGACGTTGAGATCAACTACTTTGAACACGAGAAGCTAGTAAACATGAGGTAGCGAATCATAATCAGTTAGTCTCATTCAATCCTTCATGCTATTCAGTGGAAATTTCTTCAGTACACCTCTATAAAAACGATTTATAATCTCAACGTCAGGAACATGATATCATCAAAATCAGCTTTGGCGGGTAAAAAAAAGTATTAATTTTATTAATTGATAATCTTTTCCTGTAATCATAATTTGTGTGAAAAGTAATAAAATTTGTTGGTGTTTTATTGCCGCTAGTGTTCAATGTTTCAGCTGGACTAAATTCAGTTGAATGTAGAGGTTGTTTTTACCATTGATACTGTTGTATTATTTGCAAAAACACTTTCAAAACTAGAAGGCTGTATTACATGTGGAGTTAGAACTTTGATATGATGAAAATACAAATGTGATGCTGGAGTATGACTGGACCATAAACATCTCTGATGAAAAAAAAACAAAAAAAACATTGGTTACAGAATCATCATGAATGACGTTTGGTGTCTAGCTGTAGCATCTGTGATATGTGGAGGGAAATGTTTGGTCCAGGTCATATTTGTTGGGTCGTGGACAATATTACATGTCAATATGGCTGCCAAGGTATGAATGAAAATGGAAAAATTGTGCATGTGGAGTAATTGTACATGGTACCCTAGCTTTAGCATGCAGCACACAAGGGTTGCTGACCTTTGCTATATCCCTTTATTCCTCACAAATGGGTTTGAGGTTGTGATGAATATTTGCTCCCTTGGGAAGAAGTTAGGTGAGAATGTTGAAATTAGGTCATGTTGTTGTGTTTTCGAGCCATGCAGGAGCATCTAGGCAGCTGCTGTTTGGAAAGCACCCAACTTCACCGCTGTTTACGCCAAAATGAAGCATTATGAAGCATCACCTAGAGCGTGTTCACTACATGAAACTGGTGGAGAATTCTTCATATACACAGTCTAATTCTGCCAGTTGTGCTGGCTCTGTGCCTTTAGCCAGCAGGGAGTGTATCTGAGCAATCATAATTGGTGTATGGAGAACTCAGTCACACTCTATAGAAGCACTGGTTGTGCCAAACACAGCAAACATAAATAGCCTTTGTTCAGAAATGTGGATTTTGTCTCTGTGGGAAACATCAGAATGTGTTGAAAATGCAACACCAGCTCAGTTTTCCTCATCTGGATTGTAATCCTGACACCTTAATGAGTGCATGTGTATGCATTCATAAACATGTATAAACATGTATCAAGTATCAGGGTTTAACCCTCATGTTCTGCTTGGTGTCCTTTATAGATTGAGGGTCATTTGAGGGTGTTTACATGTCCCCATTTTACATGTTATATTACATAGATCGATTAATGGCATGCGTCATTACGTCTCCATGCGACGGTTTCCTTCGTTCCCTCCAGAAATTTCATATATTAACACAAAGTTCGTCTTCGTTATGGTACCATATACAGTTTTGGGTCTTTCATTTTTAATTTTACGAAAGCTTCAAATTCAGTTAATTATTTGTCATGCTATACGTGCAAACAGACGACGGCGTTGTTGAAGCCATGTTCTTTTGTTTGCCGTCAAACGGTTGACCAAAGTGTGTGTGTATCCTGCCCAAAATGCAGCGAAAACACGACCTACATGACGGTGATAGTCTGATTAAGGTGTGTACATGTCTATACTACACTTCAATAATGCAACTAAAATAGGAATACTCCAAATGTCTTAATTCAATTTGTGTTTACTTCGATTATGACTTTAGCCGTATTAAGGTAATCAAAAATCTGTTTACACGGTATATTCTTAATCAGAGTATTGTCTTAATCATATTAATATCGTAATATTGTTGTCCATGTAAACATACTGATTGGTGATGAGTGGGGGCGGACTGAGAGCCCTCATCACCATGGAGCAAGGCTGGTGTCGTGAGTTTAATGAGAGACACACTGGCTTGACTCTCATGGCTCTCAGACCCGCCCCACTCATCACAAACATTTTAAGTGACGTGAGTGAGTGACGTGACATGTGGCCAAGTATGGTTACCCATACTAGGAATTAGTGCTCTACATTTAACCCATCTTTAGTGCACACACACAGCAGTGAACACATCACAACACCGTGAACACCCACCCGGAGCAGTGGGCATCCATGTGCTGCGGCGCCCAGGAGCAGTTGGGGTTTCGGTGCCTTGCTCAAAGGCACCTCAGTCGTGGTATTGAAGGTGGAGAGAGCACTGGTTATTCACTCCCCCCACCTACAATTCCTGCCGGACCTGAGACTCGAACTCACAACCTTTGTGTTGACAACGACTTCCCCAAGCTGTACTAAGCTATACTAAACTTTTAAGCTGTACTAACTTAGAAGATTGGTTAGTTTACTCAAATGTTTTGAGGTAATGTTTCCTCAAACATTGAGTATTTTTCCACTGGTTGTGCTGGTAGCAGTGAGGAAAGGAGCAGGAATCCGTTTCAACAGCCTTTAACACAAAGTGCTGTAGGATGCTGATCTCCTGGAGCACCAAAGGGACCTAAAATATGGAGCAATGAAACACAGATGAGACCCTGGAGTAGGTGCAGAAGGTCCTTAATCTGGAACACGCAGATGAAAGTACCTTGAAGTGAAGGTTTGCTCGCCGGAGCTTAACCTTGTTGTAAATGTATGTATGTCTTCTGCCTCTCTGGGCTAGAGACTCTAGGATGGAGACTCAGGACGTGCATCTGTTGTTGTCTCACTGGACGAAGACTCTGAACGTAGGATATCTCTTTCTTCAAAGGCTGGAGGCTCAGTATGTGGTCGTATCTGTTGCTGCCTCAAAAGCTGGAGACTCAGAGCATGGAATGTCTGTTCCTGTCTCTCTGGACAGGAAACTTTGGTGATCTTTTTCTATCTTCTACCACATGGACCGGAGACTCAGAATGAGTAGAGTCATCGTTACAGCTGTAATTGCCTCTTCCCTCATGGGCCAGAGACTCAGAACTTGGCATATTTGTTAACGTCCCTTCCTTTACAGGACTAAGACTCAGAACAAGGAGTGTCTTTTGAAAGGGTACCTTTATCCCTTTCAGATGAGGAGATTGCAATTTGGTGCTCCTCTATTTCCGTGCTGTGATTGGCTGTTTCCATCAGAGCGGGGGACACGGTGTGGCCCACCCTGCTTTCCTCCTGTGGAACTTGTTTAATTTAACACATTTAGAAATGTGTCACTAAAGTTTCACTGATGCATTTTTCACTTACCAAACCACAACCAGAATACTTTTGGCCAAACATGATGGAAAAAGACTGAACTGTCATGCAAGCATTAATTTGTCCATTAACAGCTGAGTTTTTGTGCAAGATGTTGCACTACACATCGATTTCACTGAAAATACTTATTTCTCTGAATAAGTCTAAGATGGGTGTGTTGTAGTTTGCATCAGTTTAATGTTTGAAAGCGTAGTTATGAATGGATTTGGATGGATCTCTGTGCTCTCTCTTTGTTTCAGCCACTGCTGCGTCCGGAGATCCTAAGGATTTTTTATGATGGTCACAGGTCAAAACCTTAGGAATCAGTTTCTGGATGGGTGAAGGGCAGAAACTGCATTTTGACCAATGAGAAGTCCTGTCCTTCCTGGGCTTGCTACCAGAGGTCTTCTTCTTGCCCTCTAATGCCGGGTTCAGACTTCATGATATTTTTGTCGGTCACGATAGTCACTGTGTCAGATTACACGATAAAATCTTGTTGTGTCTACACGTTGCTTCCCAAACATTCACTGTGTTTGTGCCATCTTTAATGACGCGCGTGATGTCATCGAGAAGGCGGAACTAGCGACTGACTTCCGAAAACAAGAGTGCGAACATTGCTGAAGCGCTTCCGCTATAGTTCGGCAGCATTTTTTTTTCTTTGTTCTGTCGTGGTAGTCCCTCTATGACACATCATACAGGCAGGAGTACCGTTGCCACAGCTCCACGAATCTTTCCTCCATCTCATAATTCCACCTAGCAGCACTACTGAGGTCTTTTGTAGCGAAACGATTGGTCTGTGCAAGAAACCGAACATTATTTATAACATTGCTACCTGTAATCCATAGCCTCAGTTAACGTTAAAGCTTGATTCTTTTCCATGAACTTTGGAGAGTTCATTTCAATGAATTGGTTCAGTTCACTATTTTGTATACGTAATAATGCAATTATATTATTAAAGCATCCAATAATGATGTGAAATATGGATGTTTTACATGTCTAAAGCAAATAAAGCTCACCTATTTACATAAACAATGAGAAACCATAAAACTTTCATTTGGCCCCTTCATTCAAGTGCTTAGTTCATGCATGCACATATCACCGGCTCATCGGTCTTCAGTTCGAGTTGGCATCTTCAGTCTGATTTGGTGACTGGTTCAACACCTTGTGCATTTTATTAATCACCAAGGACCATGGTTTCAGCTGAAAATCTTCTTTACTGTTCTACTCAAGAAACAAAAAAGTCACCTATATCTTGGATGGCAAATTAACAATGTATAAATAATGTTTTTTTTTGTGCTAATATTTTGAGAACATCATCAAATATCACATGACTTTGAATGAAAATTATTTTAAAGTCACCGAAGGAACATTTGTTCTTAAAGCATTTAAACACATGTTTTGACCTCTATATATTTCCGTCCAAGAAAATGCATTTTCCTGCCCCAGAAATACATTTAGAAATACATTTTTATGTATATGAGGGGTGAAAATAAATATATTTCCTATTTCAAAATATATTTCTTTGAGCTTCCCTGTTTGCAACATATATTTATCATATATTTCAAATATATTTTGCCCACAAATGGGATGCCATATGGGATGTCAGTTGTTTATTTTAATTTATTTTATTGTATTTTTTTCTACAATGTGTTTTTGTTGGATTGCTAGATGCCAGTCACATTTCAGAAAAATGCATAACTTCTTTATAATAGAACAGATGGTTAAGCTTCAATAATATGTGAAAGTTTTTTTTAGATCATATGAACATAATAAAACAGTTTAAAAGGGAAAATTATTGCTTATTTATTTTAATGCAGTGAAAAATCATTTTAGACACTAATATCAATCTCAACAGAATGTGAGTGTTAACTAACCATGGATATACCATAGATATAACCATGCAAAAGCAATTATCATAAATTATACGGATAACAGTCTGCATACAGCAGATAAAGTATTTTACATGCTTTTACATGTTTTTATGCATCCACCAAAAGGAATCAGAAAATATGGATTTTAACGTTACATGGCTTAATGCATGACACTAAAATCCCCTTTAAAGAGAGCAAGAGGAACATTTCCCTTTAGCTCATCACTCATTGATGCAAATTCATGCTAATCAGACTTCTGTAAAGCTACACCATTTGCTGACCCATTTAACAATTTCACAAGGGAAGGATATTTAGCTCTTTCTCCAGTGCACATATATGGATGTTTGAAGAATGACAATTTGTTTTAGGGTTGGGTGGTCATGGTTGAGGCGAATAACCAGAAGGTTGCTGTAGTTCAAGCCCCACAGGCAGCAAGTCACTGTGACCTTAAATTAATGTGTTCTATACAGGTTGAGCTCTATTGACAGCATTTGTGGCATAACGTTAATGAATACCACAGAAAGTAATTTGTCCCTCAGTTTGTAACTTGTAGTAATTTTTTTTTTACAAGTGGATGTGTATGTTCCAGTGTCTCTTCAGCTTTTTAATTGCTAGAATACAAATGCACTTAATGACCACAGTCTGCAAATTTATGATTTTTTCCCAGCTCATTTAAAACACATTGATATATTGTTTTATGTAACTTAAATGTATGATCCAAACACATCCATAAATTAAAATTGACTGCTTCATTTGTGCAGTCATTTCCTACTGAAGAATATTTGGATCTATAGAAGATCCATGGTTAAACTATAGTTAGTGCAACAAAACCCATGGTTAATTTGCGGCTTACCATGGTTTAACTACATGATAATTCTACCATTACCATGTTTATTTTTTAATTAATTAATTTGTAGCAAAACAATGGTACATTTATTTTATTGTCTTTCTTTCGTAATGATAACTTTGGTGAACTTTTTTTTGCTGTATTAATTAAAATGTCTAAAATATGAAGCGCTTAAGTCACCTTGAAATATTCGTCAGAATTCTCCAATGTAATCTAGCGTTCTCTAGTATAATTTGTCTAGGTAGACCCTAAATTAACGTGTGTGTGCAATGGTGTGTGACATTTTAGTATGACATTAAAATTTATTTTATTTTTATTTTTTACAACCGATGCAATGAAGTCATAGGACATTGAGCTAAAATTAAAATGGCTGAATCACAAAAGCTCTTAATTTAGTCAAGAAGAGACTTTATCATTCTTATACACACACTGTAGGCCTATACTGTAAACCACAAGTACCCAATGTTCCTGTGTAGAATTTTATTCACAATGTGGTTACTGGTCAGTTGTCACCTACCAATAATTTACTTGCATCTCAAATGACATCCAGTAAGTGGGTTAAAGAAATGGAGAGTGGCCCTTAATTTCCTAAAAAGAACCCGAGAAAGCTTCCCTCTGCTAAAGTCTGTAATGTCTCAACATTCTCCACCAAAATGTATTTTTTCCTCAGACTTGCTCAATAAGTCATAAGAACGAGTGGGCAAAGAGAAAGAACTTGGCTACACACTTTGATTGTCCCCCAAAAACTTTCTCCCCAAGGAATCATGTCACAGTTTTTGTAGCAAACATTTGTGTGTTGTGTTGCACTAGGCCATCTGGCACTGTTTAACACTGAACCTTGCTGTTTTGTTCAGCCCAAGTCAAAAACGTCAAAGGCATTGGGCTGTGGGCAGCCATGTCACATTAGCAAAGACCTCAAACACAAAGCCCTGCGTGGATCTGAAAAGACAGTGGCTGAAATCTCTACACTAGATACAAGAACATCTGCCTACAGCTATTTCTTTGAGCAGGCTTCAGTTTCTTACACCTGCCAATGGCATGAAATGGTATTTTGCATTGTTTTCATTAACAATTTTGACCTTATGACAAGGGAATTATTTAGTTTTGTTTCCTTGCATATTGGTGTCAAACGGTCATTGAGTTTGAGCTGTGATTTGGTTTCTTACTTTGTTTTGCTGGCTTTATGAGGGATATTCCACAGATGCGCCACCACATGGAGTTTTAGACATTTAATAATTTCTGTGCAAGGTTATTTACTCTCCAAGTCAGTTTTTACTCTCATTTGGCATGTACTGAGGGTTCATTTTAGACCCTCTTTGTGACAGACAGACATACAGTAGATCTTAGTATAACTAAGTATATTCCTTCTACCTTTTATAAATTGTATTCTGTCATTCAAGGCAGTTAGTGCTCCTTTTTTTCACTCTCTCGCTCTTTTGTTGCCCTGAAGGTTGTCAGAACGAATGGCCATCAACTAGACTGCAGTGTCCGGCCAGGTGACAGTCTGCACATAATGACACCTTTTCTCTGCTTTGTTTTATTCACACACAAACTTATCTCCACAATCTCCAACAACTAAGGAAGTCGAAATAATTGTGAGATATTAATCTAAACACTTTGTCTTAAGTGAATGTGAACACGTATAACCAAATTGAACAATCAATCATAAACCAAAGTAACTTAACTTTTATATTATAAATTAGTTTTGGATTTACTTTACAGTTTCTAAATATTTACCTGAATTTCTATATTATTATAAATTTAATTTGTTCTATTGCATGCTTTATTGTTACTCATTATAACAAAAGTCGTGGCCTAATGGTTAGAGTGTCGGACTCGTAACCCAAAGGTTGTGGGTTCGAGTCTCGTATCGGCAGGGATTGTAGGTGGGAGGAGTGAATGTACAGCGCTCTCTCCCCACCTTCAATACCACGACTGAGGTGCCCTTGAGCAAGGCACCGAACCCCCAACTGCTCCCCAGGCGCCGCAGCATAAATGGCTGCCCACTGCTCCGGGTGTGTGTTCACGGTGTGTGTGTGTGTTCACTGCTGTGTGTGTGCACTTTGGATGGGATAAATGCAGAGCACTAATTCCAAGTATGGGTCAATTTCGCTTGTATGGTCCTTGTGAAAGACAATTACATTTTAGCATTTATTTAAGGTCATATTATGAAAATAAAATACTTAAGTGTGAATTAAATGTCATGTTTCTGGACACTTACATGCATGTTAATAAACTAACTGTAATTAAATTAAAAAGTACAATTTAAAATTTGGCATTATTACTAAGTATTCTTAAGTGGTTTACACCTTAGTTAAAGGTGTGCTTGTTACAGTGTAATTATACTGATATTAATATTAATTAACAACATGTACTTACATAGGGTTAGGACTGGATTAGGCTTTGATTTATGGTTAGTTGCTTGTAATTGTACATGTACATGCAACATTTAACAATGACAATGTAAAAAAAAGTGTTACAAAACAGTGTACTTGTATGCTTAAGTAGCCTTTTATTTCATCAATGTATTAACTGCAAGTAGAGTTTTTATATACTTTTCATATTTTAAGTACACTAGAAATGCATACTCAAGTGCACTACTTTTTCACAAGAGAGTGCTGTAATTGAAGTGTTGCAAGAATTTACTAACAACAAAATCCTATTATATACATTCACTGCTTCAATCACAAGTACTCATGTCGAAGAATTTAAAACAAGAGGTTTGGTCACAGTTTGACAATTAAAGATCAAAATAACAGTAATGTGGCCAGATCATGACATGAGCCTTGACCTTCATGGCACTGAATCATATCCAGCATATCATTAACATCGTTTAACGGTAGTTTGACACCCATCAGAGCGGCGGTTGAGAGCCATTCACAACCCATTAAATTTCCAGCAGCTGCAAGATCACGATCCTGGACACAGTCAAACACAGTAGAAAGTGTAGTGGAGAAATTAATTAGCTCATATAAAATGAAAAAGGATCCATTCCCCTCATTTTGTGATGATGGGTTGAATGACAGTGAGTCATTATGTGGATACGCTGGGTGAATACATACAACAGAGAAGATCCGTGCAAAGAGTGTATTGATAGCAATGAACCATCTAATGACAAACACATCGTAATACAATCCTGGATGACCTTGATGATCTAAATGTGACTTACTTTGATACACTGCAGGATAATTGGTTTCAAATCTGGGATTTTAGTTCTTAGTAGCATAATTAAATTTACCCAGTGTTATAACTTCTCAGATCTGCTTTATAGACAGGCTAAAATGCCCAAGATTCATTATGCCTACATCTGCTAAGTTCATGAGGATCAAACAATGTACCATTAGACCCCTAATTTTCTCCAAAATAAATATGGATTCCCTCTTGGCCTGCTGATCAGCAACCAACCAAATCTCATACCTGCGGTGAGCGTAAATGGTCCACAACAAAGCCTGGATACTTTTTTTTTAATTAATTTTTTTTATAGCTTGCATACCATCTGTTCTTTGGTCATATTCAAGTATGAATATTCATATTCATTTAACATATGTATAGGTGATATGGGTAAATGTTGAACACATATTTGACTAGATTCAACTATAACAGAAAACATTGCCTGCAACATGGGAATTTAAGAATGACATTTCACTCACACACAAATAACTGGATCTCAGACGTTATGTCCAAAGTTTGTTCACTGGCTGTCTGATCCACATTGGCTTTGGCAGTTCCAGTCTGATTGGCTGGTGGCACAAGTAACCACAAATTGATTTTCGTTAGAGCACTAGCCTGCTGTAGCCAACAATGAGATGTATAAGATCAAAAGTATGTGGACACCCCTTTAATTCATTCAAATGTATAATGTAATTGGCTGTTACACCTTATTGCTGTATAAAATCATGTATACAGTGTGGTACTGTCAAATGCCACTACTGGCAAAATGGTAAACTGAGAGGGGAAAAAACGGGACTGGGCTGAAAAAAGTACCCAGTCTACATATACGTATACTTTTGTCCATACAGTTTCCCAAAGAATCCCTCACCTAAATCTTGCCGTTACGACTAAATGCGCAGGGCGGCGCTGTGGATACTGACATTGAGGCGATGAGAGTTGATGCCGTGTGCATCGAAGTGTGGCAATATTTTGATTCTCCTTGTTATATTTGGTTCTTATTAGTCATGCATCCCACCAGATAAGGATGAGCTTTTATGGTGGAAAGTATGCGCATAGCACTATGAGAATTTTGCTGCTTATCAGTTCTCTATCTGTGCGCCCCTGCAACCTCTGTAATGATTTTCAAAACAGCAGGCTGTGTTGTTTCTCCACTTGTACTTCTGAATGTGAAAAGATTTGATAGCCTTTATAAGTATGTGTGTATCTATAGTACTTTATCATATTTTGGGGACAATTTTGTACCCAAAAGTGAGCAAAACCTAACAAAATCGCCAAAAACCTCCATTTGAGGACGTCCTCATTTGTAAAAATGCAGGGTTAGGGTTTGGTTGGTTATAGTAGTTATAGCCTAACTGACTAGAAGACAATTAGAGGTCTATGCAGTGTCCCCAAGTTAGACTGTCCTAAGTACATGTGAATGACCTTTGGTGACATTATTATTATTATTATTTTTTTTTCAGAAAGTTTTCTGTGATATACAATATACTTTGTATAGTATCAAATCCATTCTGTCTATGGAAAGTCCCCATAAAACATGGTAACTAGTGTGTGTGTGTCACTCAAATGGTGGCAGTTTATTTATTTTTTTAATTGTACACAAACATTCTTTTTTAATTAGTTGCTTTAAATCTTTTTATTAATACATATTTTATTTTTAAAGGGGTGGTTGTTGAAATTTAACCATTAAAAGAATGATGATTTTATAAAAAATGGTTTGCTCAATCTGAGTGGTTCATAACTTGGTGACTTTTTTTTTTTTTTTAGACATGCAACATGAAAAAAATAAAATAAAAACTAAATTTTCAACCACAGGAGTGAATGGGAAAGACCCTAAAATAGAGCTTTTTTTAATGAGTTAACAAAAACATAAACAAACAGACATCCAAAATACAATAGAAGGGTAAGTAAGTAAAATCTAACTGGGCAGTTAAATAAGTTGTTTTATTCATGTATATTATTGTTGTATGATCTATTTTATTTAAATAGGAACATTTAAGACTTTAATTTAGTAAAAAAAACAAATGAACAGTGATTGTTTGCTTTTCCTTTTGTCGAACAGTGGGTGGTTCTTGGCCAGAATAAGCTGAAAACTGGTCCAGACCAATGCTGATGCTCAAAAATCTGTTTATGTCCGACTAACACGAACACATCGACTGGTACCAATTTTTAACTTGGCTAGAAAGAATGATCCCCCCCTTCTGCAGACCAGTCCAGCTAGTGAAAGTAAATTCTACATGCTCCTGAATGGTGGCTGAAATAATTCATTGTGACGTCTCAGTGTGATTGAAAAGAATCATTTATCCAGTGATGTTTGTACACAGTGTGACCGTCGGAGTTGTGTGCTACTATAGAACGCTCCAGCCCTAACAGCCCAATTACACTTCCTCCATGCACAATTTACTCTGCTGAGAGTCGCCCAGTCTCCCTCCACTGAGAGAGGACAGCGAACGAGCCAATTTCACTTCAGACCCTTAACCAATTAGGGCTGAAAACACACATTCACTGTCACACAGGGGAGAGAACGCCAGGGAGACAGAGAGAACTAGATAAATGGAAAAAAACAAATAGAGAGAGAGAGACAAAAGAGAGCAAGGTTTGTTCACGCAGGTTGTTTTGCCAACACTGTGTCTTTTGTAAGATGAGGTGAAAATGATATTTCAGAAAGAACAGACACACAGGTGTACCACTAACTTCTGAAAATGCTTCTCCAGGTTTCTGAGTACAAGTATGTATGCTCAGTACATTGTCTTTTAAAGAGACAGTTCACTCAAAAATGAATATTCTGTCACTTTATTCGCTCTCAAGTTGTCCCCAACCTCTATGAATTTTGTTTATCTGTCAAACATGAAAGAAGATATTTTAAAGAATGTGGGCAATCAAACATTTGCTGGTATCCGTTGACTTCCATAGTATGAAGAAAAAAAAAATACTATGGAAGTCAGTGGCTACATTCTTCAAAATATCTTCTTTTGTGTTCGGCAGATGAATGAAATTCATAGTTTTGGAAGAGCTTGAGGGTGAGTAAATGATGACAGAATATTCATTTTTGGGTGAGCTATCACTTTAAATGTCATGAAATATTATGATGTTGCCTTACATTCTCATTCTGCAGACAAAATATGGTATAGCCCAACATGCTTGATTGCACTGATAAACATTAAAATGATCAATAATGTGTGCTATAGCAGCTATGCCCTTTCTACAATGATGCAAATGCATATTTCAATCTAACATTGTGGAACACCACAGTACAGCATTTATATTCATTTCCATAGACAATGTTTGGGTCTTGATCTATAACTAACACTGAACCCTCACTAGATTCGAGATTTAACAACTCCGGGAAAGTCCTTGTTTGTAGTCTTTAAATTGGCACATTACATGAGGCAGTGGGAGTATTTGGCCAGTGAAGATTGCAGATCATATTTCATTACTAGCGAATTCTTATGTTTCCGACTCACCTTCTGCACCTCTCCTGGCTCATGAATTTAGCATTCATCTTATGCTACCAATGACAGGAGAACCTTCATCTTTTGCCTTATGCTGAAATCTGTGCAGGACCTGAGCATAATGTTAGCTTGAGGTCATCTGGCTTGAGCAGATTTACCGGCACCCAGCTGAGATAGCGGCACAAGATGAAAGCAAATCACAAACTTGACTGGAGGATTTTTCTGGTCATCCTAGTTTCTCGATGGCATGACAATTCTCTAAGGAAATTGAATTTTTTTTTCTTTTCTTTCTCTTTTTAAAGATGCCAACTCTTGTGTGAGGGAGAATTTGGTAAGCTGTGCAACGTTTGCTTAATAAATAAATAAGCAGGCAGGCCTAATTGTATTTCATTGTCTATTGTGTAAGAGTATTGTAACAGACTTGATTCATGCTGGATTCTATTATAAGCCATTATAAGAATAGATCGTTTTAAATCTCATCACAAAACATCACTCTACATTTGACAAGTGGTTTGGAAAATGAATGTTATACAAATTTAATACATAATTAGAAACCTAGTATATACTTAAAGAGTGAGAATAAAATATAAAAATAGTCAACTTTACTTATGAAGTTAAGTTCACTTACAAGTATAAGTATTCACTTACAAGCATTTACTGTGAGTACTTCAAAGTGGACTGGAAGTATAAAGCTATTAAACCAATGGCACATATGTTCCCTTGTTGTATAGTCCACAGTATAGTTGCAATACACAAGACGTAAGCTACTTCCTCAAAGTTTACTACTGATTAGGGCTGGACGGTATGACGGTATATATCATTACCGCAAAATGATAAAGTGTGTATCATTAGTGATTTTGCTATATCGTGTGTTTTGCAGTATGCAAATATATCTGCGTAACACAGTACTGCTTAATGTTATACACCTTTTGAGTGATAAGGAAACATGCATGAATGAGAAAATAAAGAGTGGGACGCACTTGGTAGAGTTACTAAGTGCAATAAGTAGTGAAAAAGAACTCAATGCGGTGCTCCCGCTGACTGACACACACTCAGAAAGCGCCTCTCTCAGACAGCATGCTATCGCCAATTTGGGACTTGCGTTATTTTAATATAGGTGACCCCGAATCGTCAAAGATTCAATGCTTCGCTAGAAGGAGCCTGATTCGCCTACGACGCACAGTCGAAGATTCGTGGGGTGTTTGATCAGCCATTGTGGGGTGCCACATGTCTGTGAAAAAAAAAGTCACATAGAACTACTGGTTTCTCCCAATAATTAACATACAGCCTATTACAATAATGCTGTCAATAAGAATCGAAAAGAAATAGCTTCAAATACATAGTTTAACGTGCTTAATAAATCCCCCACCCTTTCAGTTGCACTTTCCATAATCAGTGCCAGAGGACATCTTGGGCGGCGGGATTTAAACTTTACAAAGCTCAAATTGACACAGGCAGATGAAAGACTGGATTTTTCGATCAGTCGGTCCAGTAGTTCAAAACATTTCAGCCGGTTTAATATCTATACAGTTATTTGTTAGATATTATTTATCTCGTATATGATGCATTTGGTTGAGTTGCGCTGCGTAAGCGCTTCATTGTAGTAGGCTACACGTGAGTATCTCTTCAGCGTGCAGCGCGAGCAGGACAAACAACAATGCAGAATATTAATAACTATTACTGGGACTGTCATATACATAACAATTATAATGAGAACACTATTATAATTGAACACTGTGAATGTTTAGAGTTTAGTTGCCGTTTTTCTGCACGTTGTTGCGTGAAGAACGCGTCCACAAAAGGAATTCATTCAGAGCCGCGCAGACACATTCATGTGCATTCGGGGCATTTTGTGCAGATAGCCTATAAGTCGTAATATTAACGTTATGTTGTATAAATAACAAAGTGTATTATATATGAGATAAATGATTAGTTAAATACCATTGATTAAAAACCTGCTGCTTCATTCTACTGGTCATCTTCAGCGCGCAGCTCAAAATAGAAATGCAGAACATTAATAACTACTGTCATACATAACGTTAGAATGAAAGAACTATTGTAAAAAAATGTTGTGAATTCTTATGTTTTGCTGACGTTTAATGTTAACATTATTTACCCCATTTGTATATGCGAGGCATATGTTACACATTTTCCCTGTGTGTTAACGTAATTATGACTGTCGAATGTCTGACTTGACTCTTGGTAAGGTATTTTGCCAGAAGCCCCCCCCGCCCCCTGCCCCCCCCCCCCCCCCCCCCCCCCCCCACCGCCCCGCCCACCAAAACTATATTCGACTATCAACGCTCGATATCGTCAAGATCGAAAATTCCGATCGACATGAAATACGTCTCGGGGACACCCTAATGTTTAATCAAGTTATTAGTGCAACAGCAGTTGAAAGGAACTTAATCCCTGCTCACCTGACTGACACACAGCCAAACAAGCCCGCCCCCTGACGCTCCTCTCAGACAGCAGTGACGCGAAAACAGATCTCTTTCGTGTTTTGTTGTGCTTGAATGGTCAAACACGCACACAGTTATGTCATAATGCCCTCGTGGTGGAGTATTCAGTAACACGTCCGGTTTATATGTAAATAAATGTTAAACGTTGGTAAAAACCGATTGTTCATTAGAGTGGATCCTTGCATCAGTCTTAAAGGGACAGCACTCTAATTTACCTGCTGCTGTCGTCAGTATTAAGGTTATCTGTTTGATTGATACAGTGAAGACTATGCAGTGTTTTATTTATACACTTCATTCAATTTCTGTAATATTTCTTACTACATGCTAAATAAACCTAGCCTACTGTAGCTGAATAAATTAAGTTTATTTCATATTTATTTGTTCTGTTGTCCTTGTAATTTGCTTCTTTTTCTTAATTTTAATAACAAAAATAAAATAAAAATAGCTATATTGAGGTACAAATAACATTTCTCATACGTGAAATAATATTTTGTCATATCGCCCACCCCTACTACTGATACACTTAAAGTACATTAAAACATAATTTTATAAACTAAAAAGCCAATTTAGTTCTAAGAAATGTTAAAATAATACTTATGTTACTAGTGCATTGTTTTTTTTAGCATGCTTACTATATAAAATATACTTGTAAAATATACTTGATATTTACTTTGTTTTTAATTTTTTTTGTAGGGGTAATGGATTTCCTAGTTGATCCCTGTTGAAAAAAAAACAAAACACTTTCAAGGAACATCTTGGATTTCTGTCAGGACCACTATCATCAAAGATGATTGACAATTAGCATACAGTTTGGATTGGCGGTATGGTTCCGTTCTGGGCAAGAACTCCCTGCGCATCCATGCAGCCTAGCATGGATGACAGCAGGGAGAGCTGCAATATCCTCCCAGGGTAAACAGAACAGAACTAACAAGTGTATTGCAGATATTGTTAAAGTTCAATATTGTTATGTACACATTTTAGAATTAGTCTGATTCAAAGGAGAATCAGAAGGCTGATAGAGGAGGAGTTGGGGATGGAGGAGGGTAATTAGCTATTGAGCAATGCGAAAACTGCTGATAATACTGAGGGACCTTATATGTGAATGCTTAGATAGGTGTCGTATTCTTATAGGTTGATGGGATCAGCTGAGAGTCAGCTGATGCGAGCTTGACTAACATGACCTGCCAGAACTAACGCTACGCTTGATTTTTCACATCCCTGGTAGTGTATTCATGGCAGACAAATGCAAGTTGGGTTCTTCATGTAATATTTTGCTGATAAATCAAAAGGGACAACTCTTTGTGAAACCAATATTATTAGCTATATAGCTACAGTATTAAACAGCTGCCAGTACACAAGTCTGCCAGATGATAAAGAGACCATTCAGTTCAAAGTCGGAAGTGAAATAATTCTGACCGTAAAGGTGTTCCATTGCCTGGCACTCGGAAGATGTACAAGGAAACAAAATGGCAATAATGTTGTTTGGTTTTCAGGTTTTCAATTGTCAGCATGTAATTATCCCACTAACCAAACTGCAGAACATAAATGATGCTGTGCAGTGCTAGGATTTGTTCTGCAGGTGTACGATTATCATCAGAAGATGATCATTTACAGCAGGGATAGGCAACGTCGGTCCTGCAGAGTTTAGCTCTAACCCTAATCAAACACACCTGAACAAGCTAATCAAGGTCTTCAGGATTACTAACGGCTACAGACAAGTGAGGTTTTTTTTCAGGGTTGGAGCTAAACTCTGCAGGACATCGGCACTCCAGGACCGACGTTGCCTACCCCTGATTTACAGTGTTTTACACAACTTACAAACTAATCAAAGCCAAAAGGAGAGAGAACTTTCAAACTGCCTGCAGTGAGAAGGGTGATCTTTTTAAAACTGGAGGCTTTTGTCGGAGTGTTTTCTCTCATACCAAATTCACTGGTGACTGAAAAACCCAAAATGGTGTGTGGCATGAGTGATTAAAATGCTTTAATCCTGTCGATTCGCTACAATACACAGTTTACTCCTTCTGTGTTTATAACAGGTTTTCACTGGGGGGGGGCGTTGGGGTGGGGTGGGGTGGGGTTGGGGTCTTGCTGCTTGAGGCTTTGGCTGTATTGCGACTCATTTTTGTTTGAAACTGGTCAAATTTGATCTTAAAGGTCTCCTGAAATGCTTAGAAACACGCAGTGTTACTTTGTGTTGACGTAATTTTAACTGAAACAGGAAGACAGGGTGGGACATATCAAGCAGCCCCGCCCCTTTTTAAAATAGCCAATAGCGTTTGTTTATATCACAGCTTGGGCTAGAGTTGTTCAGAGCCATTGAGCGCCATAAAGCCGCATTTGACAGCCATAATCTCATCCATATTGCTGTAAAATATAGCATTCTGCGTAGAATTCAAAAAGCTCCGATACATTTTGTGGTCTGCTCCTCAATGGAAAGCATATTTACACTGTTTGAATCGTTCCCTGTCCCCTATATAGTGCACTACGTGCCATTCACTGTACAGAAAATACGAATTCTGTGGACAAGTGACCAATTTCAGCCGCGGCTTCATCGTCTATTTTATAGTGTAGGGGCGGGCACTTTGGATTGTAGAGAGCATTTGATTGGCTATAAAGTTTGATGAGAAGCTGAAGTACGCTGTGACGTCAAAAAAATCGTTGAGCCGTTTTGGCTTTGAATGCTTATATCTAATTATCTATTCTAAATGCGAATTTTGTGACTGTTTTGGAGCACACAGAAAACCTTAAGACTAACTTATTGATACTAACACCCAAAAAACTTTCATTTTTATTTCATGGGGACTTTAAACATAAGTTATTCAATACTTTCTCCATTTCTATGTCTTCTTGCTTATCAGTAAATTTCATCTTCATCTTATTGTTACTAGTCATTCTGTATGTTAAAGTGATTTTAATTTACAACCCATGTTGGGTTTATTTCAACATTTTAACCCAGCATTATAACCATTTTTAAGTCCATCATGTTGAGTCAAACATTTAACCCAACCCAGCACTGAGTTTGTCCTTTTATTTGACTGAGCACTGGGTTGCAAAAATGACCCAAATTGGCATTATTTAGAGTATACAGTTCCTCAATAAAGATGTTCATTTCCATCTAAGTGATTTATTATGACTGTACATGGCAGTGTACTCTAAAATACAGCTCAGATCTACTCTCATCCATTGATTTATTCATCATTTTAACTCGCTCTTATACCAGAGGACTGCTAAAACGTGAAGATGCAACCATGTGTCACTATCAGACTGTGGCCTGTCAAGGTGGCTTTTAAGGTTATGTCAGACCATATTAGTATCCAGTGTCACATCACGACATCAAAGCCTCCGAATTATTGAGAGGCACAGCTCATTTCCTCCAGATGGGACCCTACACCTCTATTGTGGCTGCTGTGAGTTTATACTCTTGGATGGCCTGTGTGCAGCCACTCAATCTTGAACTCAGTATATTTGATTTGGGATTCAGTGAATGCCTCTCTTTTGGGTGGTGTGCCATTTACTAAATGAATTTCCTGCTCTTGGAATGATGCCAACTGGAGTTTGATTCAATCGTATGGAAAAGGAGGACAACAATATATAACTCAGTAGTAATTTGTGTGCTTAAACGTAAACATAATACTTCAGTTTTGATATGTATATTAATGTATATTCAAAAGTTATAGTCATAAATACTAAAAAAAATAATCATGTAGAAAAGTAGTGACTGGGATTTTTGAGCTTCGGTGGTTTGGCTCTCTTAAGTTGAAAACATCATATTAAGAAATATTAACTGATTTTGCTCTTCTTAAGTCTGTGAAATGTGTGCTTTTAATAGGCATTTGTATTAACTGTCTGGCAGAGCTGTATGGTTTTTTAATGGTCTTCAGAGTGTTTGTCGTTCTAAAAGCCCTCTGGAAATTGCTTTGAAATCTATAGTTGTCTGTGAGAATAGAGATTTTAAAGTGTGCAGTAATAATCCAGTTTGAAGTTGGCTCCTTATGTTTACAATGCTTCTTCATCTTTCATCTTTTAAATGGATCGTATTTTTCTTCATATCATATTTTCAGAGTCAATTTTTTTTCTTGATCTTTTGTGATGAAAGAGCTTCATGTACTATGAAAACATACTGTAACATTCAGAACTTAAAACTTTCAATTTTAAAAACAGCATTTATAAACTAATCTGCAAAAATAACTTGTTCCGAACTTGTTCTGCTACTTTCTGACAGATGAATGCATCACTGCAACAGTTACCAGCATGAAGACCCAATCTCTGTGGCTTGTCTCCAGCTGGAACTGTCCCTGTTTATTTATTCATTTATTACTGTACATTCAAAGTGAAATATTGTGTAATGTGACAACTCGCAAAAAAGGTCATACAACAGCCTACAGTGTGGTGCTTGTTTTGACCAACCTCTACCACTGTAATTACTTTTCTTATGCCAGGTTTACTGTTGGAAACTGGATCAAAGTTAAAGGGCTAGTTCACCCAGAAATGAAAATTCTGTCATTATTTACAATTATATGTCGCGCAAACCCATAAACCTTCGTCGAACACACACAGTAAGATATAATTGTTGCATCTTTCTATTATCTGTAAGCCTGTATAGACAGCAACTCATCTGACACTTTCAAGGCCAGAAAGGTAGTAAGGACATCATTAAAAAAAGTCCATGTGACATCAGTGATTCAACAATAATGTTATGAAGCTACGGAAATACAATTTACGTGGGCCAAGAAACAACAAATACTAACTTTATTCACATTTCTATTCTTTCCATTGGCCGATTCAGTTTCCACACCATTCACAATAGTAACCGCAACATATGCATGTGGGTGCGTGCTGACTACTGGAGCCGTGTTTCGTGATGTATCAAAGACCCGGGGGCCCTCATGTAATAAAACTGGGCAGTACACACAGAGACTGATCGTATAGTGTGCTGTACGCAGCGAAAATCCACGGCAACTACTAGTCATATTTATAAAAAACGGTCTTGGACAGGGAAAAAGCTTAGCGCCTGAACGTCAGGGTCCAGTAGACGTATGCAACATTATCGGTTTGCCCGAGTGCTGTCCGGGTTTTTGGAAATATAAGCAATTCTTGCCGCTGAAAATTTTGGGACATTGTCAGGCTGCTCCTTTATAAGTCACTGACAAATTTAATTAGACATTGTGTGTACAGGGCGGAGATCCGAACTGTTTGAGCTGTGCAAAATTTCAAGATCATTTGCGATTTATAGATTTCACATCTAAAAGAGGCGTACGCACATTTTCTGTGCATACCTTCGTTCTATGAATCACACATATGCACTTTGAGAAATGATTGTAAAATCAAATTTAGGATTCTTTCTATGCAGTATTTTATAAATGAGGCCCCGGATGCACTGCACCTTGTTTACAAGCAGAAGAATGCACGCGCATACGTTGTGGAACTTTGCATTGAGTACTTACAACGCGAGAAGAAATTAACTGACCAAATTCTGTTATTTTTGTTTTCTTTGCGCACAGAAGTATTCTTGTAGCTTAATAAAATTACGGTTGAACCACTGAAGTCAATCAAGTCCCAGTCCCTAAGTCACCCTTTATTTAATAATAGCGCTTTTAAACAATACAGATGTGTCAAAAGCACCTGAACAGGATTAATTAGGAAATATGCCAATAATTGCAAAATGACAATATAAACCTCAGTTGTTTTCGTTACAAGACAGTCTCATCATCTGAATATCAGTGATGTCAACTCCAGCTCCAGTTTAAATAATTATTTTGCAATCATGTCAACGATGCACCGAAATGAACGTTTGCGCCCAACTAAGCAAGCCAGAGGCGACAGCAGCAACGAACCAAAACTCCATCGGTGAAAGCATTGAGAAGAAACCAAGACTCACGGTCCGGGGGTCCATTCTCGCGACCTGTAGCCCAGCACCGAACCGCAGTAGGAACCTAATCACTTTTAGATGTGAATAAACAACGATGAACTATTACAGAATAATATATGATGGCAATCAAAAAACTTACTAACGCCAAATTGTGGTAGTTGTCTGTATGTTGTTTCATGGTTGCAGCATCTGAGGTCCTCTAGGGCTTGCAATCATCTCGTCTCAGGTGTTTCTGATCCAGCACTTAACGCTTCGTGACATCCAGTTACGTCAGAGAAGACAGATGAAAACAAAAAACAACATACTTATCTGTAGCTCTTCTGTTCCAAAGCAAAATTTATTTTGTTTAACCACCCACACTAAAGAAGATAATGTGCATTGATTAATATAACGGCAGTAAAGATTAATGAAGATGCATTAATTTGAATGCCTGGCCAAAGAGATGGTGTGCTTGTAATCTAATTTAACAAGCGAGTGTGCTGTTTTTGTAACATGAGAATTATGATTTTCAAAGACAAGTTGCTATCTAATATAATACCCAGATTTTTGACTGTAGATGAAGTAACAGTACATCCGTCTAGTTGCAAATTGTAATCCAAGAGATTCTGTTTACTGTTTTTTGGTCCAATAAGTAATATATCTGTTTTATCCAAATTTAATAGGAGAAAATGTTTTGTCATCCAATCTTTTAAATTTTTAACACTCTCTGTTAGCTTAGATAATTTAGAAATTTCATCTGGTCTTGTTGAGATATATAGTTGAGTTTCATCGGCATAACAGTGGAAACTAATCTCGTATTTTCTAATTATATTACCAAGGATGTCACATGGACTATTTTAACGACATCCTTACTACCTTGCTAGGCCCTAAAACTTTAGTTGTGTGCTGTTCTCATACGGAAGCTGATCATAAATACGCTCCTCGGATTGTCACAAATATATCTTAATTTGTTTTGCTCCTAAAACTGACCGATGGCTGACGCGTGTTGGCAACGACTGAGGGTTGTAATTAATGACAGAAATTTTTTTTTTGCTGAACTAGACCTTTAACATTACCAAGAGTATTACAGTTTCTGTGTTGGTGTGAACACTGCAAGCGTGTGAAGAACTTTTTGATTACCTGATGGTGACAATGCTTAGAAATGTTTTAAAATGTGTAAAATGCAAAGTATATAGTTTTTAACAAAGTCTGCAAACTTTGACAAAATACACTCATATGTCATGGTGTCTCTGCCCCAGTATATTTGCATTTAACACTTGACGTGTGTTTGTGGAAATGATTCCTCTTTCCATACCTTCTTCCAGTTTAGCTGTTGTTTGCCCTGCAATATGCTCTGCAAGAGGCCAGAGTTGACATTTTCTCGTTGCAAAAAAGATGTGACAACACTGCAAACCAAAGGACGGTTGATGCTACAGTCCTGCTCCAGATGTCTTCTCCCTGGTTTTAAAAAAACCAAGCCAACCTCACAGGAGCCGCACCAAGTGTGGTCAAAGAGATCAACCAAACACTGTCTCCCAATGTGCCATGGCAACATTCCTGAAATCAAGTCCTCAATATGACTTTCTTCATAACAAGATCAAGTCAAACGATCAGGAGCATGTTTCTAGCATTTCATTTCCACAATCCTATACCTACTAGGTGACAAACTACTGACTAAGTGTGTCTATTTTTTATTTCCTCCTAGATAACCTGATGAGAAACATCTAAAGAAAAAGGTTGATACAATTCAGAAGAAACGCAAGCGAGAACACCATTACGCTAGCGAAAGCACCATCTCTGAGCAATGAAATGCTCCCCAGTTGTCTTTGATTACATTAAGGAAGCATTTCAGGGACTAATAATGACACTGATGAACTGATGAAGAGAGACAGCATTGTCTCTTCAATTTCCACCTCAGTGTTAATAGAGAAGGCAATAGCAAAGCCCAAAATCTGCATAAAGAGGCTAGATCATATTTGCGTTTATTTGTTTATTGGTAATGAATGACTACATGGGTAATTCACTTCCATATAAATTTGGGTTCACCTGGGAATCTCAAATTTACCCTCCAGCTGTCTCCATCTCACAAAACAGCATACGCCTGCAGCTCCGCTTCTTTGGACTTGGCACTCAGAAGAGGAGATAAAACTCGGAAAATAAACACACACAACGGTAGAGCGGGCACTGCTGACAGGAAATGCCTCCAAACACCAGGCCTTAAGGGAAAAAAACCAAAGACCAATAAAAAAGCATGAGGGAACGTAAAGAAAGGGAAGCCTGCCCTCTATTGTTCTGTGAGAAGAGTCTTTTGAAGGACTCTTTCCATGTGGCCCTGGGGCCTCCACTCGATCCCGCTCCTTCCTCCAGCAGCTGGGGTGCAGGCGGGCCCCAAGGCAACAGAATACACTGCACCAATGCTCGGCAACAGGGAGGCCCGAGCTGATTTTCTCATGCCAACTGTTGGCTGTGGGTTAATACCTTGAGTAAAGAGTCTGCCCCTGCTGAGCAAATGAAAGCCTGTGCGCGCTGTAGGCTGGATGTTTCTCTGCCACA
>JADLZN010010872.1:0-30000 GCA_018155175.1 Sinocyclocheilus anophthalmus
TATAAACACAGAAAAAGAGAGAGAAAAAAAACTGTTTAGTATTTCACACTGATGAATTATAAATCATTTTTTCTGAAGGTGTGGTGTCTATTAAGGTGAATATGCTAATTTGGTTAAACTTATCCAATTGTGGATTTGCTGGGAGGTGAGTGCTGTTGTCCCGCTTTGCTGTATAAGTGGAAGTGTGAATCTTCAGGAAACGATTCATTCAGGGTCGCAAGTACATTTGGGGCGATTTATCTAGAGTGTGTTGGGGGAGAGACGTGTAAGCAGGTATCCTGGGAATGTACCTAGCTCGTGTTCGTTTGGCACTATACAAAAGAGAACCATTGGAATTCTGTGCTCCCATCTTGATTGTGCGTGTTGTCTAGCGTGGGGAGTCTTTTCTGTGACAACATGTGAATGCTATTTTTAAAAGGTTCCATTGATACTCATGTGGGAGTTCTGGTCTGCCCGCTCCCCTAGTTGTGTTGCCTGATAGTGTATAATAATTTGGTTCATCACTTTTTCCTGTCCCCCTTTCCTTCCTTTCCATTAGCTGATCGTGGGGGTTTTTCTCATCAGTGCGTTGGTTACAGAGCAAGACAATCTATCTAATAAGATGGACTTTCCCCTGAGTTTGTTACATGATTTATGCGTACACTTATGTTTAGATGAAGAGTACAAAAGATTTTAGGAGTATATGTAACGGTTTTTCAGTCCCCGTGGTTGCATAGTTGTGAGTTGTTTATAGTGTACTACCTATCAGACATTTACGGAGGCCCTTGCCACTACATATACCCTAAGTAGAACCCGATGTATAGTGTCGGTTTAATCCCTTTTCAAAATGTCGTTCTCCCTTTCTGCTTCCTGCGACTATGCGTAGGCAGTAAAATTCCTGTGGCTTTTGCTTAGTTATATTAACATTCGGTCGCCACTTACATCCTAAAACTGGCAATGGTGTTTGGCTTCAGTCCCTACTTGTTTCAATTTTCTTGCACACCTTCAAACAATACGTTAGTTTTAAAAACGATATGCATGTTCTAGTTGTTTTTGCTTCCTACTGTAAGAGGTGAAGGATGGCAACTATTCCTATCTATCTATCATCTATCTATCCAGAAAAAGGTCAACAAACATACAAAATTGCTAAAACTTGTAAAATTAAATTCAAAACATAAAGTAATTCAAAATATAGACAAAACGGAAAAACAAAATCTATATAAATTCAACAAGAAAACCGGAAAGAACTAATGGGATTGAAGGTCAATACAGTACCCGGAACTTCTTATACTAAATGTAGTATATATATATATATATAATATAGATTATATATAGATATATATATATTATAATTTAGTACATTGACAGTTTTTCATGTCGAATAATTTAAACAGATCAACTATATTTGCTTCTATTTTTGCTTATATATTTATTATCTATCATAATATATAGTCATGGAAACGTATTCCCCATATATTTCTTTTTAAAAGTTTCTAGCATTCTATATGCTAGAAATGCTTTTAGTAATCGAAGTGTATCTACAATCATTAGAGTTTTTTTTCACTCCAGCATGTATAATTATGTCTAATACACTTCAACACGCTTTTTGTCATGACGATTTGTAAGTCTAACGAGAAACAAAATGCTATAGCTCTACGTTGTCTGGATTTGTTTACGAGCCCACGGTCATTGAGCTATTTTGTTGCTGTGTTCTATTTGACCGGTTTATTTGGTAACAATAACACACAGCGGCAGAGTTTAACACCCTGATTGTATTGGACGCAGCTTGGGTAGGCTTGTTGTGGCTGACATGCAGCCTAGCGAAAAACCCACCAAGGTACGCATGGGCGGAGCGACCCAAGACATGCTGCCTGTGCCATTCCCGTGTCGCCTTGTTTTTGATTCCATCAATCGTTAGCGGGACCCATCCACCACCCTGGGGTCTTTATCTGTAGCCACTCACTCAAAGTGCCAGTAGCCTTGCAGTCGCTGTGGCAGCACAAGTGTGGCGTGTTGGTGTTTCCATTTGCATATCCTTGACGTAATCACGGCATGCATGGGGGAGGCATCAACAGTCAATGTGAGCATCTTGTTACCATGGAGTGTGTGTGTGTCTAAGCTCCCTCATACTAGCCATGTCAGTCCACAGATGCAGACAAGCAACGCGGCTGCCAAGCTCACCTTGTCGCAAACTTGGTCAACAGAAACAGCATGGAGTCATATTTTCCACTTTCATCAGGCTTTCCCTCCAATGCCCAATTACATACCACTGCGGTCCACATACCATCCCTAGCCAATAGGCACACGCAACAGGTCTAGTGCTGGATAATGTGACAAATGAATCCCATTGAGTGTAAGTAAGATTTCCGGATTCAACTTAAATGTATACTTGGACAGCCAATAGATAGCCTTTTTCTACAGCAGTTTGTGTTGTTTATATTTCTCTCTTACCTTTGTCATCTAACAACACATCTTGTGCTTGTTTCGATCTATCTGTCTCTGCAAATGCACTTGCAGTTCACTGTTTCCGTCTTAAAGGTTAAACAGAGGGGATTGTGTGTATGTTTGCGTGTACTTAAATGGGGGCCCAGTCTGAGAATCCAGATAGTGAAACTGCCCTTATATTTATTATTAATTATATTATCTAAATACAATTATATTAGTTGGCATAAAATTTTGAACAAGTGAAATAGAGATGAAAGCGTGAAAAAAATATCTTCTTCGCTGCTGCATTTTGTGGCTCTCACAAGGATTAATATGCTCACTGTCTACAAATGTCTTATTGTTAATCAGTTACCTTATGACATTTCTTTAATTCATTTGTTGTGACAAAACATACTAAATTCATTAATAAATTACAAATATATCTACACTATTACAAGAAATTAATAAATATACTAATATAATCAATAGCTAATGTTATACAGCACGTGTAATTTATTTGGGATAACTTCTGGTACTATGTTACCTCCTCTGAACACATAACCACCTTGTTGTTAGTAAGACTTTTTTAATTATTATTATTTGAAAGAAATTCAGAGATTAATAATTGTATTCAGAGAAAAACCATTAAAATTATGAATAAATAAATAAAGGTTCATGTGAACTTTCTATTCATCAAAGAATGCCGGTCTTTACCACAAAAATATTATCACAAATATTCCAACTGCTTGTCAATTCACTGTATTCAATCCCGAAAATGTTGCGTGGGTGTAGCTTCAAATCAGCATCTCAGTACATTTCAGTGGACCATGTGATGCAGCTGAGTAATTATGCTGAAAAATTCAGTCTTTGCCAGATTCGTCAGGAATTGAAAATTTATCTATTTTAATAGGCAACTAGAAAGATTTATAGAATATTTTATTTAATAATAATATCATTAAATTGTAATAACATTATTTCTAAACAAATTCATCACTTTAATGTTTATTTCTACCGAACATAACTGAATTTTTGATCAAATAAACCGCTTTGAGCATAAGAGACTTCTTTTAAAACTCTTTAAAAACTCATATTTTTTGGTCTCAGATTTTGAAGCCCAATGTATATCTGAGAGCGACTGAGCATCTTGGATGGCACACCAAGATTAAATGAATACAAGCAGTGTGCAAGCCTCCATTGCAAGCGTGTGATGTAATGACAGATATCTCTGGAGGCTTGGACCCTGTGGGAAGACAAAGATCCATGAGATCGACATCTAACCACATGTCATGTAACATAATAGATTGTTTCCCTTCATGTCACACCTTTCCTAAAGAATATGTTATTTCAGATGTTCATCAATGTGGGTTTTTAAACAGTGGGTGTGGATTGACATGTTTTTGCTTTGAAAAACCTATAAATATGACCATGAATGGATTTACGTCGGCTCTTCTCCATTAGTAATTCCACGTCTGTCCAGACATTAACTCCGGCGCTTGTATATGTCTGAGAGGAGCTTACCTTCCTCCCCTTTCTCAGGAAATTGCCACAGAGTTTCTAAAAGCAGTCTTTCTGTCTAGTTGCTTTGAGATTTAATCCTCTCTAACACACAAACACAGATTTTTGTATTGCCCTCACCAACACACAACAGCCGCTTGAACTTTTTTTTTCTTGCCTCACGAAGCGACATTGTGCGACCTGGGCTTTCTTCTGTGTTCCAGTGCTTCGTCCCGACTAGATGGGTTCTTAAATATTAATTCTCTACAACTCAGTTTGGTGTGCTGCTATACTGATTGCTGCATTAGGGTCGCGACCTGAAACTTACCGCCATAGGGAAGCAATGCCTCTCTACATCCTCACTCACCACGGACTTTACCGGCTTGGCCTGGATATCAAGGGTGCAGAACAAAAGCTTATCAAACGCATGACGCTATCTACATTGGGCTTAACCTTCACAAGCTGAAACACTGCTTCCACTAATTTGTAAAATAATCTCATTTTCCAACGCTTTATCCCCGAGAGTTAAACATTGAGTTATAACCATGTGCAATATAACAAGAACTTTTCGGCCAGGGGTGTCAGGCAGTCGCTCAATGATATTCACGCACTCAGCGCCTGAAAAGGCGATTGGAAGGTACCTCTTACTGGGGACTGTTTTTCAGGCGCGTGCGTAATATCATGCGCCTGCTTGCATCCCATAGGTACCGCAGCAAAGTTCCTCGATTAGTAAGTTACCAGGAATGAGAGTAAAGTTACCTAGCCATTAATACGTGCCCTACTGAGGATAGTCACGGGAACTTTTTCATTTTTCCGTCGGGCGTCTTAGTACAAACGATGTAAGCTACAGAAGAGTCAAGCTTTTAAATTGGAGAAAAATATAGAAACTCTTGGTCATTTTTGAGTTGTCGAGATTGGGGGGTGACCTTCTAGTCTAATAGATTCAAAATGAGTCTATGCTATCTAGAGCTAAAAGGGTAGCACACCTTTGAAACGGGAACCAGAGTAGCGCCCGGAATCCGCAAAGAAAAAAAACTGAAGATGAGCTGTTTAACTCTAGGGGAGTTTGAAGATTAGCCTATTTTCAAAAATAGTGGATTGTTCCTTTACGGCAGCGCGTGCAGGCCCCTCATTGTCTAGCAATAAATGGCATTTGGAGGCAAGAGGATTGGCATTTGTGAATTGAATTCGGGTGAAACACTAGTGATATAGGGAGATGAAAATGGCCGAGAGCTGCAAGACTCATATGAGCTTCGCGCTGATTGAGTATATAACACAAGATTTTGAGCATCAAGCTCAGAGACTTAGTTTTTGGGTCGTATCCCGTTTTGGAGTACGCCAAGGCCACAGTAGCTTGGAATCGCCAAGACAATTCCTATTTAATTTTTGATTTTCCAATGGAATTGGGTTGGAGGCTCAACATTAACAATCCATTTACAGTTAAATCGCTCTCTATATGCAAGAACAAAACTGGGTACCTTAAATGATTCCATCCGAGTTGTCATTTCTACCTAGTACGTAAACCAGATTTTGTTAATTTAAGGTGTAAATACGCACACACACAGCAGCGGGCATTACATTCCTCAAAATGTATGAATATAATAGAGGGTCCGAAGTTTATGTCAGGGAGTATTACATCGCGGCCTACTGTACATAACATATGCTACAACCTTTCACCGACTATTTCACGTTATGTAGTTTACTAAAATTTTAAAGACTTTTCGGGTCTTGGCATACTAAACAACAGAAAACATCTTTGGAAGTTTACCAATACGGCTTAAAATGTTGTCAGGATGCTAAAGATTTAGTGGATGTCTGTGCTGGCGGACTCTTATTCTTTCTCGACACTTCTCTCACATCGAAATCCACAGTACTTGATAAGTATGGGGAGCCTCCATTCCACGCTTATGCCCCTCACCCTAAGACTGTCCAGCCCTTGGAAATAATGGAATACACACCTACACACACACACACATCCCCCCACCACACACACACACACCAACTACTCCCCCATGTTTAGGCACCACAGACCAACACTAATCATAAGAACAGTAGAGCAGCTTTTCCTCTTTCTGGTGTTCACTCTTCACTCAGTCCCATCGCTGACCAAACACATCTTCCAAAGCCACATTAATTAAATCATCCTTATTTAACAATTTAAACCTGCTAGCTTTTATAACAAATCCACCGCTACAATAACCGTTCAAAGGTTTGCCTAGTGAGCTTCGTATGCTCAACCACGGTGCATTTATTGATTAAAAAATACAGTAACACAGTAATATTGTGAAATATTATACAATTTAAAATAACTGTTTCTATTTGAATATATTTTAAAATGTAATTTATTCCTGTGCTGGAAAAGCTGAATTTTCAGCTGCCATTACGGCAGTCTTGCGAATCTGAAGCACAAGAACCATTTCTTATTATTTTCTTAACCATTTCTTATTATAAGTTGAAAACAGGTGCTTATTTTTATTTGATTTGATTTATTTTTGCATACCTTTTTGTAAATCCTTTTTTAATAATAAGTCAAAAAATGTATTTAAAATAGATAAACAATTTCTTGTGAAAATACGTTTTTATTGTAAAGTTTGACAAATATATTCATCATATATATGGCATAGTGTATCTCAAAAAAACTATTTTTAGACTAAACTGAGATAGCACATTAACACTGTGTTAATAATGACCGCAAAATAGTCAAGCTCAAAATACATGTTTGCCTTTTTCTGGAAATAAAAATGGATTTACAAAAAGCCATGTATAAAGAGGTGAACTGAAAATACTGCTGACCACCTCAGGTTTGCCTGAGGTATTTGCTGGGTGTGAGAGGTGTTGTGTTCGGCTTCAACGTGTGGACAGTCTTTGATAAGCCTACAGATGTACTGTCTCACCCCTGCTAACTGGACAGGGTCTAAACTGTTAGGAGGCTGACCGATGACACCGTTATCACAGCACGACAAGCTTTCTGTCAGGTCTTAGTGTGATTGAATGAAACAGACAGATTACAGGTTTGTTTTCCAAATATGCCATCAACCTGACAACTAACACACACAACACACTCATTTATCACTTCCTTACAAAATTTTTAACTTTTTGCACTCTACAAAAGAGCTACATACAAATAAAAAAGATAATTTACATTTACTAATACAATCAACACAGAGATACCGAATCACTAAAGCAACCGCTGAGAGCTTAGGTCACTATCATTGTCTCACTACTAGGTTCGCATGCCTTTTAGAAAACTGTATAAATCAAAGCAGCAGTCTGGTTCTGGCTGGTAACATACCACATGGAGCCCTGTGAGCCATTTATCTGTCTGTTTCTATGACTTTTACTATGATTCAAGTGCTCCAATACAATCCATTCTACCTAGTTTGCTCATGTCCTATTGGACAGTTTAGATAAACGCTTGCTCCCTTCACTTTTAAATCCCACCCACTGAAACTTAGACCTACAGACCACAAAACATAAATGGATATAATTAAATCTAGATCTAAGCTTTAAAATGCTGAACAATTTGAACAAGTCAAAATATTTAACTATTACTACAAATAACATGCTATGAATTAATTAATTGTAAGCAATTGCAACAAATAGCAAAGAAATTTGGGTCTGAATCATGGTAAAATGCTATTTTAATTTGACTTTTAATTACTTTTTTTTTAATCTTTGGTTTATGTACACTATCATTTAAAAGTTTGGTGTCAGTATGATTTTTTAAATGCTCACCTAAGCGCCCACCCATTAAACGAATTGCATGGTTACGTTCGTTCAAAAATATAATAAAACAGCTGTTAATGAAATATTGTTGCAATTTAACAGCAAGGTAAAAAAACATCCTTTTCTAGTTTTGAATATATTTTAAAAATATAATTTATTTCTGTGATACTGACAAGCTAGGATTTTTCGCAGAACCTTGAAGTCTCACTACCAGTCCTTTGACGATACAAGATCTACAGAAATCAGTCTAATATGCATGATTCACAATCACTACATTGGTTGTCCTTCAAGATTTCGGTAAACCTGTCGTTGGGAACGCGAGTTATTTGATTATGGTGTCCACATAGTAACGGTATGGTTCAGGAAAAAACAAATGCCATTGTTGTACCAACATTAACTAATGCCTCTACTGACCAGGGTCATTTATGACATACATGACCCCAAAACTTTATTTGACCCCGCCTGATGTATTGTATTAGCAGCGCTTGGGTTTCAAGGCGTTGTAGATTGAAGCAACAGTGACTCCACCGTAGGCAGTTTGTCAACAAGCACACCTCGCCACCTTTACGACCTCTCTAGAAGACTATGCGGCCTGACTCGGGCCTCATGCAGTGGGGGTGAAAGGGCGATAACTGATATTGTAGAGGTGGAGAGAATAATCTTCCAAGTTCGACGCAACAGACAAAGTGTGTCGTAGGCTGTAAGTGCAAGGTCTAGGTCGTGCCGAATAGGATTTTGTACTATCCTGTACCACCGACCGCTGAAGTATCACGTCAGTTTGATAGCCGTGCTTTGTAGACTGTAAGCCAGTAAGATATTATAAGTGGACGTTAGCTGATGAGTGGAATCCACACCGCACTCACTCAGCCAAACACCTCCTAACACACCAAAATGACAAAATCATGCTAATCTCTGGATGATACCTTCTCTCAATGCCTGCGTGCTCCCACTCCTGTAAGCGGTCTGATTGCAGTACCCATGACTATTAGGATTTGGGAATCCCTTAGAGCCTTAATTAATGCTAATGATGGATACTCAATTATCAATTCCACTTACATGTCTTTCTGCTTCATTGTTTTGGAGGCTGGCCCTATGTGGCATACCACCGCCTGTTCGTTTTTCGCCCATCCATTCGCTCGATGCCAACACAACATAACCCCCCCTTTTCCGATGTTTTGACCACACGAATTAAATAGTCTAACTATTTCTACAAACAATCTAGTGGGAAATCCCTGGCACTTCCCTTCCGGTCAGTCTCTATGGTCAGGTGTACGCAGTTTACAGCTACCACTAAAGGACTGAGACACAATTCAAACACTAACACTAATACTCATCAACCAAATTGCCCAAATATCCTATACTTATTTAATCCATCCAGACCTTGTCTATGATCAGGAACAATCTGCCCTTCTCCAAATATTACTAATCTATACATGATACAAAGTTAAACATTAAAATTAAATACCCTCACTTACTTTTAATGCGTTATCAGAGTGGACTTCTCAAAGATTGTATGTGAAAATGAACAGGTAGACACTTAGTGTGATGTTTGTATTTTTAATGGTAATTAGTTATGGTTTAGAGGAAAAGCACTTGAAACTATTTAGTCAATAAGGCAGAATAATATAAAATGCAGTGTTACCGATATGATGAATGATTTAATTGAAATATATTGTCAGTTACTAGGAGAGGTTTATTTGTCACTTAAAATGTTTATTAGTAGTATTAGTACTTGAAATGTGAAATAATTATTCAGATGAATTGTATTTTTCAGGTTAATAAATAATACCATTTAACACTCCACACAGAAAAAGAAAGAGAGGGGGTCCCATTATAAATGACTTTGAATCTCAGAAACCATGTGAGGTTTTCTTCACTTTAGGGCCCCCTCTTGTGGTCATTGTTTGCAAGAACATGGAAAGGAAAATAACCTGTATAGTTTATCATATAGGAAATATTAGACACGTCAAGTCCTTAAAATATGATTACATCTACAGGGTATAAACAAGATGAACACATGAAGGCACGAAGAGCAAGTTTTTCAATTGTTATCTCTCAGAATCCTGAGAATGAATCAACATTATCTCAAATCCTTATTCACTTTCTGTAGAGACCCATCCGAGTGACAATCCTGTTACGACATACCTCTTCCTGGACAGCCCACCACACTGAGATGGAAATAAACACTTTGCTCATGTTTATTTAAACACTTGGTGGTGTTTGCTAAAGGCAAAATAACGAAAGGGAAAAAAGGCAAATATCCTTTTCCCCTAACCCATGATTTATTTGTTTTCTTTTAATCCCTTAGTTCATTCTCGTGTTTTGCATTCGCGTGTGGATGCAAATTACGCTACATCACAGGCCATACATATACATTCCACTCTACTCCATTTAGTAATTAAATTAGTGTGCCAGACTTCAGAGCAGGAAAGGCCGTTGGGTACAAATCATCCCCCATGCTAAGCATATCGGTACCAATAGCCCGTGTTCTATCCCATCTAAGCATTCTGGTACCAATAGCCTGTGTCTATTCTTTTCTCTCTCCCTGTGGCTTTTCAGTATGTGGTCCCCATGCTGTTTATTTGATGCTGACTTACTGACTTGTGATGCACTTCAGCAACTGGGATGGTGGACAAAAAGTGCCAAACACCATTTTGGTATACTGTGATTTAGAACACAGGTGTTTCCGAGCCATATATTAAATGCAGATGCTACTGTGTCTACACACAGTGAATGTTGCATAATGAAAAATTCATTGATTTCAGACAAGCCAATGAACTGTCTTCATAAAATCATGATTGAGCTAATGTTATGCAGTAAACAAAACACACTCTCAGCATTAACAACTATCTGCAATACTGCATAATATTTAAAAAACCCAAGATAACAACCATCATATTTTAAAGTCAAAATCCAGGTGTATTCAAGAGGAGCACTTATTTATTTATTTGTTGAGTTACGACACATCTTGGGGCCATCAATCACAATGTGCTGTGCACTCACTAACAGAACACAGAGATTTCTGCAGACTTGGTATGTAGACGTGGGCCTACTATTCCTAGTCACAACCCGTGATGTAAATCTGTTTAATAAAGAAAAACACGTAAAGGAAAAAAGACAGAGAAAGAGCAAAACCTCAGGTGATGTTCCTTATAGAAGCCAAAAGTTCAGAGACGCAATATTTCAAATTGTAACAACATATAAAAGAATAGTTTTTTTATATTTTAAGAAACATTTCACAGATGTTCTTAGAAAAATAGAAGAATAAGGCTCATGAGCATTTTCACTGAACACTGAACAAAGGCATATATAAATATTAGATATACACCCACTCTGACAATAAACAGTGCTTCACGATGCCATAGAAGAACCTTTTTGTTTAAATGGTTCCATAGAGAACCTTTAACATCTGAGGAACCTTTCTGTTTCACAAAAGTTTATTTGTGGCGAAAGAAGGTTCTTCGGATTATTAAAAGGTAAGAAAGAGATGGTTTTTTAAAGAACATTTGACTGAATGGTTTTTTGTGGAACTAAAAATGGTTCTTCTATGGCTTCGCTTGAAGAACTTTTTGAAGCACCTTTTATTTTTAAGAGTGTATATTACAACACACCCTTATTTGTAATTCTTGCCTCATAAATCCTATAATCATTAAATATTATAATTGACAATTAATAGACATAACTACTAGAGTATAATTAATGCATACTACATAAAAAGTTTTCTCAAATAATTTTTTTCAATTATTTGTCACAGTTGCTAACCATGTATCCTCATTTTACGGTAGGCCTAGTGATCTCCACTTCATTAATCGTTTATACATAACAAATATTCGCACCTAGAACACATAATTTATACATCTTTTTATAAAAGTCCATTATATAAATTATTACATGATTCTTTTTTTCATGATAATATAAAAAAATATAATAATAGCGAACTTTTTCATGAATTTCTGGGACGTAGCGCCAAAGATGATGTGCTTCCTACACCCCTCATTGTAGTACGGTGCTGTTGATGGTCAAGCCCTCCTGCTTGTTTTTTCAAACGATTAGCTGTTCATTCAGAATTCCACTCAAACCACATTTCACTCCCGCATTAAAGGGATGCTATTTGATCGGTTAAGGGATTTATTAGTGTCATGCCTAGTCCCAAGATCACTGCTCCCATGCCTTCTCGGGGAGTGCGCGCGGCTCTTGCGCGTAAAGCTCCTTGCCACACAATACTTTGGACTTGACATTTTGGTGCGGGAAGGAAACCAAACATCTAATCACTGCAATAATCCCAGATAAATGACTGATCACTGGGCGAAGCTTAGATAGAGATGGACCTACACTTAAGCTCCAAGACGATGAAAAGATCGACGCAGAGCGTGGGAGGAACTTCGATATGCATCTGGCTCCACGGATGCTCTGTTTTTTTTGGGGTTTCTTTATCAATAGACGGCAAGTCACCGTAACTTTTACTGACCGGGGTGGTCCGTTAAAAAGCCTGACTAACCCTGTGACTAATTAGAATTATTTCACAAAGAATGTGTTGATTATATACGCAGCAGTCCGTTTTAAGCCTTCATGACAAAAAGACACTTTCCCTGCCTTTTGAAAACGGATAGTATATTTCTAAATTCTGCTACTAAAGCAGGGCTATCTATCTATCTAGTCATTTTTTTTTTAAATCCCCAAATAATGACACTTGCATCCTATCATAACATTAGTAATTGAATCTTGTCGCAAATTACATTTACGCAATTACGCGGCACTTGCTGCGCCACATGTGTTGTGTTTATTTAATTGATTATGATGTTCTGGAGAGCACTTCTGTCCGATGTTTCCCCAAACAAACAAGTAAAAAATAGGGCAAAAACAATTAAGCTGTTAGGTGGTTATGCGTTTGATCCTTGTCCAGCAGAGGGCCACATGCGCGGCCTTGGGCCGTTAATGCTCGGCTCGCTCACTATCCTTCGTATTTTCATCTCGTTGTGAGTAATCAAACAGCCGCCTATTTGACGGTCTGATAACGACGAACGATCTACGTGAGCACGACTTTGCCACGTAATAGGCTGCTGAGTACTCCGAGTTAATTACCGTGAGGGGATTGCTGAATAACTGACGTTAAATTTTTAGATTTTCTTACCATAACCGTGTTTGGTGTCTTTGGTATGAAACCAATAGCACTTTTGGCACTTCTCATGATTTATACCAAACTTCACCGATAAGATATATTCGTAATCTAATAATATATAATAATATAAATTGCTTGCTTCATTTTAATTCTACATATAATTTAGTTGCACCACAATTAGTTACATTATTTAAAAAAAGAAACACAAACATGCTCAACATTTAATGTTTGGGCTGAAACAACCATCTGACAATTTCTGATAACATTCAAAACTCCTAAATATTTTGATATTTTTGGTTTTACGAATAAGAAAAAATAATCAATTATTTAACATTTTAAATGTATTGCATATATTTATTCAAATACAATTAGAAAACTCAATTCTTAAACTAAAGTTTTATCATTTGTTATTGTTTACCAGATTGTAAATCATAGTTCTAATTCCAATGAAGCAACAAAAAGGGAGATTTATAGCACTTTTTTTTTTTTTAGATGGTATACTCTTGAAATTTGTGACAAAATATTGAAATTCACATAACCTTAATTTGAAAAAAATAATCTGTGAAGGGTGGGACTCTTTTGAGAACTGATTATTTTCTTCCTAAACGATCTGGAACTCCTGTCCAAAAATAAAAAAAAAAAAAAAAAACAAAAAAAAAAAGAAAAAAAAAACAAAAAAAAAAGCCTACAATAAATCTTAATATTGTGTGGCACTGCATTCTGTCTGAAGGCCAGACATGTGTCAGTGGCTGTTTTAGAGTATAAACTGACCTAGAAAAGACTTTGGCTATTCACTATTTGTGTTTCCCTGTGGAACTGCCAGAGCTACCAATTTGAAATAAATATATAAATAAATAAAATTAGACAAAAGCCACCAAGCTCGCTTGTGGATAACTATAATCACGGCAAATGATAGCAAAACGGCAAATTACATTTTAAGGATCACTTAATAAAAGCATCTAAAGAAGAGTCAAGCCTAATGTTTACACATGGCTATGAGGAAGGTGGTGGTCTTGCAGTCTAGGCAAACAAAAGCCACAAATGAAGCAACATTCCAACTCTCGAAACAATGAACAGCTCAAATCTCACCCACACCCTAAAGCTGGGCTTGCCGAGTGTCTGTGAGTCCATTAGAGGTCATTATGGACAATAAGACAGGTAAGCTGTAGACAATATCAGATTAAGGGGACCTAAAGGGCTCTACTCGAGCTCATTTGCTCCTTTTGCAGACAGTTGACTATATGTTCATTAAACCTTCTGATCATTTCAGTCTGAATCAGTTTTTCCCTTCGTGGATTTTTTTTTTTATTGTGTAAATTTATTTTTTTATTGTGTAATCACAATTGATTTATTGTGAAATCCACTGATCCACGTCAGTGAGTGAGATCCCCGTGCATATTAATGACCACAGCTCCTGTATTTTGCAGACCCACATACTATGTGCCAGGGATTCACCAAAACAACTAAAGCGTGTGCTTCTGAATCCTTTGGCAGGCAGGCACTTAAAAGAAGGAAGTCATATTTTTCACTAAAAGCCAAGCAGAACGCCAGCTTGCCACACCACATGTTAGGTGAAATAAATGACCCCTCAGACTACGTGAAACCACTCACTCATGACTGACATTTGCCCCTGGCCAATACTGGCTGCAGAAATAGAGCTATAGAGTATTTGAGTGTGACAGTGGAACAGAGCAATTCACAGGTATATGAGATAGAGGACGTTATAATGCGGCTTAAACTGACCTAGACTAATCCGCTCCAATCCACCGCAATATGTATGGCTCAGTTTCCTTTGCTCGCACCATTCATTTGATTTCAGAGCGAGCAGCAAGGGAGACATATTACAGTGAAATTGGTTTGACATGACACAGAATGTTAAAATGGTTTTGAAATATTTGGTATTTGAAATATCAGGAAGACTTAGAAGGTATGGACAATATAAAATAAAAATATTATATGTGCTTGTAGTATAGAAATATATAGGGAATATCTAAAGATTATATCATATATGATATAATAATTTATATAAAATAACACATGCCACGCTATCTATAAAGAGGTTTACTTGCAAAAAGAAAACTCTGTTTTGAATATTTCAAAAATCCTGTTTTTTATTAGTTTATCCTGTGTTTCTTTTATTACTTTATTTTTTAGTTATTTTGTTAACCTAGACCAAATCCAAAAAAAACCCAAATGCAGTTTTGATATTATCGGAATGCACAATGCAACACATGATAATTTGAGAATCATAAGAAGTTGAAAACCGGAGTTATCTGTTTTTTCATGACTCTATCCATATATAGGTATCATAATATAATAATAGATATGATATAACATTTTAAGAAAGATGAATTATTCCTTCAAAAGAGAACCAACTTTAAACTAATCCACTCGTACAACTACTAAGAGTTGATTTGCTTTTAACTAATTTCAAACTTACTCAGTTCAAATACCCACGTTATAAAGCCGCAAGTGGTGTTCCTCAATACAGAACAATGGGCATCCATGCTGCTATGTCCGCTTCCCACACCAGCAAAATACAACCTTACTATGAACAGTCCTAAAATCACGCTGATTAAAGTGAATGAAAGTTTTTGGGGGGTTCGTGACGTGAGGGGAACGCTGCCCACACAGCAAAAAGTAAAAAAAAAAAAAAAAGAAACATGATGTCAAGGCTGTCAAGTTTCTTAAGTGTGGAATAATAGATTACATACACCAACCAATCCACAATCTAATTGTAGACGAGCTCCTATGAATAAAAAAATTAATAAAAGATGCTAAGATTCCCTATTTAACACTGCGCTTAATTCCAATCAATTGAAAAATATACATATACATTTCTCCTAATCTTCTGAAGCCTAATTAGCAAACTAAAGATTCGTCCAAAGGCTTGGTTCTCATTCTCCCGTAATCTTTCAGTTCCTACAAGTAATTGTCTGTGAAAATAATTACTGTGAGGGCTAGTGCATACAGAGACAAGGTGACGCCCAAACCTGCCTCGTACACGCCTCAGTCGTGTAATGAGAGAGTAGTAGAAGAAGAATGAGTCTGTATTAGTGTGTGTACGTATGTGGAGTTTGGCAAGCTGATTGGGAAGGCATTTGAAACAATAGGCCTCCCTGGTGGTTTAAGAGTATATCCATGGATTTGAAGGCTCAGGAGTCTTTAAAGTTGTACGCCAAAGCCATAAAGCTCACCACACCCAAGAGAGAAGAACTACCCTGCCGTCTTTTCTCTTTTCATGCATACACACACGCTCGAACACACTCGCATGTATGTAACCTAAATCGTACCTTCTCAGCTAGTTATATTTCGACATCCAAATCCAGGCAAAAACATAATTACATTCTCTTATTGTTTATTTTATTTATTAATCATATCTGATTGTTCTTTTATGCCATGGGCTATAATGAAATCTGTTGACCTATAATTGTAGATGGTATTAATAATACATTTGACTGCATTTCGTAACAAGGATCTCAAAGACAAAAGAGGATTCACATGCGCGTTTGCAAATTTAGGTGTGTGAGTGTATGCATAAGACTGCACGGGATATCTGCAATTGATTAAAGCAGTGCGAAATGTGTATACTGGGGCTGATTTTCGAACCCAAGCCTGCCATTTGTGAGTCGGCCACAGCAAATAGACATCAGGAACGGCGAATTATCCTATCTCTCCGCACTGCCGAGGTGCTGGAACGCATCTGAATAAGCAGCACTGACACCGCAGTCTAAGAAAACATCTGCTGGCACATGTAACACTGGACACACCACTGAGTGTTTTCTATTATCACGTCACATAATCTGACATATCCAGAGACCGTCTCTTTCTGCATCTCACTCCCTTTCTCCCACTCTCATCTGTAGTCTTCCTTTGTCAACATGCTTTCAATTTCAGTTCAATTCCATCTTTTGAAATATGCACTCAGCCACAGGGATTTTAGGTTTCGTGCTAAATCTGACAAATAATGTCTCCGTGGTACAATATTCCACAGACGATATGCAGAGACGTACCTGACGTACACTGTGATAACTCAGGAGAGTTTGTACAAGCGTAATTAATTTATGAGAGGAGCTTGTTTTATGTGCAGTTTAACTTAGCCGGCCGCTATCAGAGTTTGAAAGAGTTTCGGTGTGTAGGAGAACCAAATTTGTTATGGTAGAGCAGATAACTTAGAATGATGTGCCTTTGTGTCTACGAGATTCTAGACTATGTAGTACAATATTTGTTGAGGAGGAAACAACATAAACGTCAGGACAATTTCGCCTAATTTTACAAGGATCTTTCCCTTTGGAAGCTGAGGTCTTTAACATGAGCAGAGAGGCAGATGGAAGGAGGCAGGAAAACACACTGCCACGGGTCGACAGGGACGGATAGGACTCCATGGTAACACAGTTGTCACAGGGCTCTTCCGAGGGTCACGCACTTCATCATGGCTACAGATGTGCGTACACGCACGTTATAAGTCCCATCTCCCTCCTGTCGACCTCCTCAATCCACTACGAGCTTAGTTTCATTTGCATCTGAGCTGGTCAGGGTAGAGAGAGTTGGTTTAAAGGAGGCTATTTGTTGTGCTCTCGGTTAATACCACGCAGAGCTTTAAATACCCATATCAAATCTTTGCGGCTCAACAGATTCAGTTTTGCAAACCTGTATCGAACAGAGGTTCAATCCGGCAGCTTAGAAGAGTACACTCCTTTAAGTTCTGTGATAAGGTAAAACCAATCGCTGGATTAGAGACTGTCTCAGAATGAGTGAGTGTGTGTGCGCCTCTGTGTATAAGGCATTATTCCTTTTGTGGTGCATGTAATGGATCATTTTGCAAATTGATTTAACGTCTAGCTTTATACCTTATGTACTTTAAGGAAATCTGAATGCGTTGAATTCTTCTCAATGTGACGCATATGAATGGCTGACATGAGAATCAATGATGGGGAGCAAGAAAAAAGGAAAAAGGCACAGTGCCTTAAAAAGTGGGTATTGGTTTGCCAGTCCTTGAGACGTAGGAATTAATTTCAGTGTGTTTTTGAAGTTGGAGATGGTCAAAATGTTTATTCTGATGGAAGCATTAGACAACAGACCACAACACGAGTCCCACAAGGGTAGCTTTACATGCCATATGGCTGGCTAAAAACCACAGAAAAGGAGGATTTCATTCATCCGAGGCAAGAATGCCTTGTGGTCCTCGAGCAGCGTTCCAGAGCCAAGCTTTCCTCTGAGCAGTGGGAGGTTTTGACAAAGGAGGAGTGGATATCAAAAGTCCTGACAGGTCCATAAATAAACGTTCAGCTTGAATCAGCTTTGAAATATCGCAGCATGCCGATTATGTTATTGCAGAATTAAACCTATTCAACCGCAGCACAGTGTGGGACTGCGGTAGTCTGACTGAGCCACTCTGTCCTCGTCTCTCACAATGCATCTTCCTGTCCGCTCTCGGGCCGGTTTGTTGGCAACGATAAGACTTCTGTGGGGAAAAAGATTCAAGGAGGAACAGTGTGGTTTATGACTAGCACACGTGATGGTTTTGTCTCACAGAAATAATCATGTGACCGAGAAAAACATGATGCAAAAGAGCAGCAATTTATGCTTCACCTTTCAAGTCAGAGTTTGATCCTGTTCTCAGCGTCATAAGGTTCTCATTATTGTAGAGGTAACCAGTCATTGAGGCAGGTGACGGTTCAGCATCCTTTAATAAGGTCTTGTGACTAGTTCAGGCATCAATATTGCTTTGAACTACGAGGCTGCAGCAATGCGGTGGTGGAGATCAGAGGAGAGGCCAGTGGCAGCTCCAGCAGCACGAGGGAGACCTTACGTCAGCTCCTGCATCGACACGGAGCTCGGCTTTGATATGCTTATCCGGCGCAATTCCCGATAGCACGGCCGCATCCCAAGGTGACCCTCCCTGGCTAGGATTCCTCCCATGCCTGCTGCAGTCTGTAGTCACATTCATACCCTTCAATCCTCTCTGCTTCCAAGAGCTTTTATTCTGGCTTATTGATCTCTAAAAGACCCTTAATGTAAGCCTCCATTTTCCACAAAGGCACTCATCATAATCCCCGTTTGGAAAATGAACAGTGCAATTATTCATGTGATTCGGGACAGAAGATGAACTAAGGCTTCTTGTGTTTGAGACATCATGTGAGATGCTTTCACACTAAATATTTGGGTGCTCAGCAAAGGCTGGGATTGAACCGAACACAACCGATATATTTAGCATTGTATGAAGTTATCGTCCAAATGTGATTGTCAAAACTTCCACTATGATGCTTTGATGCATGATGATGCTTGAAACTTTGCACTGAATGTTTACAAGAAAAGTGCTCATAATTGAACCACATTTTAATTTCTGCTTTGAACCATCTGTCTAAGTATACATGACACAATTCATAACCAAATGCTCATAAGATTAAAGGTAGAGTTTATAAAAAATAAATAAATAAAATCATTCTGACATAATTTACTCACGCTTATGCCATTTTAAACCTGAGTTTATTTCTTCTGAGGAAAATAATAGAAGATATTTTGATGAATGTGCTTTTTGTCCATAAAATGAAAGTCAATATTGTCTTCAGAATATCTTTTTTTGTGTTTTACAGAAACAAAGAAAGCTATACAGGTTTGGAATACCATGAATTTGGTGTCCAAGTGCAGAGGTCAACTTTGTTCTGATTAAAATATATGAATGCTCAACAAAGCCACATTATCACATTATCTACAGTAGGTCTGTTAGAACAAATTTGTAACAAAACAGACCAGTACACACTAAAGCATTTACACTGTATTTAAAAAAAAGAGAAATTATTGCTTCCGAGTGAATCAAATTTTTAAAGTGTATGCACTAATTGTAAACGACTCAGGAGTCCCAACCTATGAAGCCACTCAACCTCAAACCGTCTCTCTCTCTCAACAGCTGCAGGGATTGTGAGACAGGTGAAACACACTGAATTTTTGATTGCGTCTTCGAGTGGGAGTTGAAAAGTATATACCACAGAGCTTCATACACGAGTGAAAACGATCACAGCAAGGTCATGTGACTCCAGTCAATAATAATAAGAATAATTTTTTAATGTAAAAAGATTGGCGCTAACTTGGCTCCTCATAGCAAGTGGCAATGACTGATTACAGACCAAATAAATATCAATTAAAGCGCAGTCATGGAGTCTCGCCACCAGACACCATAAGAAATTAAAATACAGTTTAATATAGTAAGCCTCTTTTTTTCTGGTTATCTTAAGTTCATGCATCAGTAACTTCATTTTACAAATACTGGACAACTGGAGTTCATTTGACCATCTCTTTGTGCAGTTAAATAGAACTTCTTTATTCCATCACCCCTGCTTTGCAAAGAAATCTGAGCTTGTGATCACAAATGTTGCAAGTCTAAGAAAAACCAAAAAAGACTTGAGGGAAGCGGGACAGACTTAATAATTTAAAAAGCTGCCATGACAAGACTTGTCAAGACAAATCCAGGCTTGTTTTGTACTTTTAGTGCCATGGCAAAGAACAATAGGTTTTAAAACAAAATTGGTTGAGCATAGGGGGGAAACAGACCTCCCTCAAACTAAATGCACATGGCCTATTGACCAAGCGGCTTTTGGACTTTCTCTAAAAAGCTGTCTTACTCACTGGGTGCCATTAGATGGGTGAGTACTTAATCCATGGATTACCTAAGATAGCATCTCCAGCACTCTGCTCCTGAACTGAAAGCCAAGATTACTGACCACACGTTAGGTCAGTCTTGTGAGTATACTTTTAATCTTTCATACCGCACACACCCTTTAACATGCACAATGGCTACAGGAAGCATATGTATCAAACTAATTTGTGATGCTCGCTAATGTTTCCTCCTCCTATGCCTGTTCAAGATCATCCGCTTATACCCTACACACAGGTGTCTGAAAATAGAATTGATGGTATTGGTCATTCACACACAGTTCACTGATTTCTCATCTAAAGAACTAAAAAGAAATTTCACATTACAATTTTAATAAAATAAAAATTTTATTTTAATAAAATGTCATTTGGTATTCCAGATAGATAATATAGATAGATAGATATATAGATTATAGATAGATAGATATATAGATATAGATATATTCTATTCCTAAAATTAAGATGTAATCAAAATATAGCTATTTTCCATCACTATTAAAAATAATACATCCCTTGAGATCTGGTGTAAATGTTAATGGATTTTATTTTGTGTCTGTGTCTATAGAAAATATGAATATTAAAATATGAATATTAATTTATAATGCATAACTTTAATGTAAGAGCGCCGCTTGCATACAAACTTTCCAGTTTATTCATTTCTATATTCTAAAAGCATTTTCCTAAAACCATTTAGGAATAATTAAAAAAAACTGTATTCTTCTAAAAAAAAGATTTATTTATTGATATTCAAAACCTTTAATACATCAACAAAATGAAACAAGACTTTTGAACCTGGCTTTTACCAATGTTCAGATTTCTGTTCTGGAAATATATACAAATTAGTGCTTATTTAATTAGATAATGCCTCATTTGCATAACATTTCATAAAACATGATTTTTAAAAAGTTAAAAAAAGAAGGAAAAAATACCTGTTGAAAAAATAACTATTTCTTAAATTGTTATAACATTTTATAACAATTTTTATAATAATTGGTTTTCTAATGCTTAATAGTTTAAATGTCACTACATCTGTGGAGTTGCATCGATGAAAAACATTCCAAGCATCAAATAAGTGGTGACTGTTGACTATCCAGTTCAGGGATAATATTTACGAAATACACATTGATTTGTGAGGTAGGCCGGTCCGGAGTGTGCCGCTGATGTTGACATGCGGCAGGATGAGGGCGAAACAGTGAACGCTGTCTGGCTGAATGTTGAGGGACAGACACCTGCACAGGAGCACAGAGCTAAACATTTACAATTGACTTCTGACAAACACAGTGGCCCATCTGCCACACAGCTGCCCAAAGAGGACAGGCAAAAGAAGCCATCAACACGCCCAAAGCTTCCGTCTCTGGTCAGATATCCAATCCAGATATTTAAATAACATTTGCACTCTTAATTCATAATCTTAAAAAATATATAAAAACTAAACTACAGTACATACTACATAAAAAAACGATCTATGTGCTTTCCAAAGAAATATCATGAAATTCTTTTTTCATTAATTCTATAACTAAACTGTTACTAAATCCTGAATGCATTATGGCTGTTTTCAAATTGATACTGTGTTTCAAAGTTTAAAACAGACGGAAATTTCTTGTGTAATTTTGATATCTAGAAATTAGCTTTAAATGAAAGAAATGCATGCAATAATACAGCAACAGCAAAACTAGAGAATTGCTGTTCATGTATGTATGCATGTGTATATGTATGTATGGGGTCATCTTCTCACGTTTAGTATGAATACAACAAATGTCAACATTAACGTGTGACAGATGATATCAACAGTTCCTCGTGGAGAAGAGATAATGGAGTTGTGCCAATCCTGCAGTAAGGCGGGTGGGGAGGTGCTCACATCCTGCGCAGAGCCGCGACACGAATCAATCACTGAGGCTCAATTTTACAGTCATCGTCCATCTAATGCCTAAACATAAGCTTGCTGATAGTGACGGCGGGAAGGGAGGAGGGCATCTCGATTATGAGCATACATGCTCTTCTGTAGGAAGACAATAATATTGGCATTTGAGAGGCAGAAAGATGCCGGCTGCGTTTTTTTAATATATCTTAAATTATGTCAGGAAAAACACTGGGACATCGCACAAAAGCCACACTCAGTGTATAATGCTCTCTCATAAAGCTGCCGAGCTCTCCAACAATATTGACACAAGGTGCAGGCAAGCAAATGTCAGCCGCTATAACATATGAAACTTAACGTAACCAATTTTCAGCTGTCAATCAGGCCGGGAGAATAATGACGGACGGGGCAGAAATCGATACAGCACAATTGAATTGCATCACACAGACATGTTTCGTTCTGTGCTATAAAAGACTGTCAAATGTCACAGACCCCAGTTCGGCGGCAGGATGAGACTGATTTATCTGTCTCAGCTGCTTAAGGGTATTAGCACGCAGGCTAGCACCACGACCAGAAGAGGAGGCACTTCTGATGAGAATGACATGCAGGGGCCAATGAGATGGCATGGACATTGAGGTCCAATGATGGGTAAGAATCAGATTTACTGCCAGTTCTGCTCCCCTGATGAGGGCCTGATTTGTGTTTGTGAATAATAGCCTCCATCTGGGCTTACGAAACCTCCCTATTTGCCCTGTGTGAGACTTCCACTAACGATGCTTCTGCAAGCTACTGTAACTTCTGAATGCGTCTTTGAGTCTTTGACTGTCACCTCATTTACAATACCTAGCCCTCGTCCGCACTTAATCAATTAGGCTCCTGCAGTTCAGACAGAGGCTAGCGAGGAAACAATCCCAGAAGTTCACTTCAAAAGAAGGAGGCCCTTTTGAAGAACATAGGCTCATTTTTGAACCAGGGACTGCGCTGAGATCTTCAGACACTGATAGAAGTGGTTTTTGGATGATGTCCAAAGTCGAGCATCTCACCAATATCGGATAACAAGGAGAGTTTTTGCTCTGTAAATGTGATAATTACCAGTACAAAAACTAAACATGACAGAAGAGGGTGAAGGGTCAAAGCAAAAGTTGCCGAATTTCATGGGTTTAATATTTAGATTTTGGAAAATAAAAGCCTTTAATATTTTGAGGGTGTCTCTTTGAGCACTTTCCCAGGGGTTGATTTTTATATAAAAATAATCAACATATTTGTTTTTTCTTTTTGCTATATGAAGGTCACTTTAAAACCTGGAAACTTTGGGATTTTTTTCAATTGTTCTCAAAAAAATTATTTTTGCTACTTTTCAAACACCCTTTATTTAAAGAAAGATATAACAGCTCATCATAAAAAAATATGTATTATTACATTTCAAACGATGATAATCTAAACAAAAAGTGAAATAATCGTGTATGGTTTTAATAATTATTTTCTAAAATCAAGGAAAATATATCATAAAATACAGTATGTCTGTCATATTCCAATCAAGTGGGAATTTTCTCCAATTATAAAAAAATTAAATATTAAAACTGATTTGTGTATTTAGGATTGATGAAATGCTAGTTACTGTATTCTATTAGCACATTATGATTTAAGCCATAGCAAGACAAAAGAGTCTGTTTATTCCTAAAATCAAGATGTAATCCAAATTATTAAAAATGATTAAAAATAATACATCCCTTGAGATCTGGTGTAAATGTTAATGGATTTTATTTTGTGTCTGTGTCTATAGAAAATATGAATATTCAAATATGAATATTAATTTATAATGCATAACTTTAATGTAAGAGCTCCATTGCATACAAACTTCAGTTTATGTCCATTCTCTATTCCTAAAAGCATGTTCCTAAACCATTTAGGATTAACAAAACGTTTTTTTAAAAAAAAAAAAAAAAAGATTTATTTATTGATTTTCAAAACCTTTAATACATCAACAAAATGAAACAAGACTTTTGAACCTGGCTTTTACCAATGTTCAGATTTCTGTTCTGGAAATATATACAAATTAGTGCTTATTTAATTAGATAATGCCTCATTTGGACAAAACATTTCATAAAACATGTAATACAAAACAAATGACTATGTTTTCTTTACATTTACAAATGTTTTCTACATTTAAACTAAACGTTTACAAATGTTTTATTTACCCTATTCACCAGTGTTGACTTGTCTTAAATAAACTGTGAAAAGTGTTTCTTAAAAGTTCAGTGGGCCAAAAGTGCTTATGATTGAAGAAACACCCTTAAATGATAAATGAAAAAGTCCTGTTACATGAGTCCAGCTCAATTCTTCTGCAACTGATGTATGATGATGTCTATCACAGAGCATGGAATCCTGGGAACTGTAGTTACACAAGGCCTGCCAAAAGTAAAGTCCTGTTCCTTCTTTATGGCTCCACAGCTGTGCTGTAGGTATTGATTACCAGAAGAACACAATGAGCCTTGGATGCATTTTTTACGAAGTGTGGAATTCTGAACTTGAGCGGCTGGCGCCGTGAGGGATGCGACCGCAGGATGTTTCTGCAGCGACATGAAGGTACAATCATAGCTGAACTCATTTCATCCAAACAATGCACACGGTGACTTCTCACACTGTTCTCAAAACTGTAACTGGATATATTTTAACTGGCTTTCTGAGTAGGTGAAGTACACAGGTTGGAAAGAGCTGCCAAAGCGACCCCCATGGAATAACTGATAACTCTTAGAGAACATTGTTTGGATTCTGATATTGTTAACGTCAGACGGCGCTGCAGCTGTGCATGGCAAACTCGGTGTTCATAATTTACGAGTGCCCTGGCAGAGATGTGCGGATTGTTACCATGGACACATCAAACCCATAAAAACAGGTGGCCAGAGGTTGATGTTGGATAGAAGACAACAGAGGACAGGCTGCGGAACAAGAGAGCTTGGACGTGACTTAATCCGGCCTAATCTGGGTGGATAATGAAGGTTTTAAAGAGTAACTTTACTTTGTCAAGTTGTTGAACATAGAATTATGCAATGAAAAACCTTAAACAATTACTGATGGAAACATTGTTGCATTGTGTAAGTGCGGAAAAATCAAACGGATCCAAAACAAACATTGGCTTTGTTTGGAATAGCACACTACTATACAACTCTTACTATTTCTGCATTGTCTGCTGTGCATATATGCAAATTTTATGCATACTCCTGAGAACATTGTACAATATTTTATCCCACAATGCAACACGCTCAACATGACCTTCCATTGCCAGTGACAAATAAACAGAAAATAATATCAGCCTTGTTTTTTGATTCACATCACTCATTATTTAACATTATAACTGCCAAAAGTGAATACATTTGTACGCAAACTAGAATTTAAATTGTAAAACAAGTGTATTTAATAATTTATCATTGAATTATTTTTAATTATAATTGAATTATTTTGCTATTTTCAAATGCCCTTTATTTATAGAGAGACCCAGATTTTTAATCCTAAAATATGAAAAGCCATAATAAAAATAAAAATAATTATGAAGTTTAAAATTAGTGCTGGGCGGTATACCGGTTCATACCAAATACCGGTGTTTTTGTTATATGAATTTTTAAAATACCGCAATACCGATGTATGTCGCTTAAACAACATTCGGAACGCGACACTGTTTTGAAAGGGGTCCCTTTTCACTTTTGCACTGTGGTGAGGGAACAGCTGTGTGTTACTAAGCATGAAAGTTCCGAAACTGAAGCTGTAGAACTAATAGAACGTGATAACACGGAAGAACTCATCCACAATATCCACACTGACCGCCAACAAAAATCCACCGCCCCCTGCCATCAGCTCCCGCTTCTCACAAACACGAGCGCGACTTTAGCACTAGATCTAGCAACTTTCAGACCCTTTTAGCGTTTTTTTTCCATAGAATATTCATACTGACTAACCTAGCGACTTTTTTGGATAAACCTTAGCTATTGTTCAGTTGAAGTCTGAAAAATCCTTTGTAAAAAACAAAAAAATCTTTCGCCAGTGCTGTCCCGCGAGCGCGAGTCTGACTTTCCCGGAGAAGTGTCACTCTCTCGCGTCTGATCTGTGCAGTGAGCGGCAGAGAAGCAGCACATTCAGTTGGCTGCACCGCTGTTTCCTAGCACCTGTCGCTTGCTGATTGTTTGGAATTATAAATATGAGTGTAGTTCGTCAGTTAATATCACATGCATGTTTTTTGTTTGTTGTTTTTTTTTAGTTTGTTACTCAGAAGCAGGCAGTGCGCTGCATGAAACAAAAAAGTAATATAACCAAAACAAACTCATAGCCGCTCTTTAGTGTAGATGCACGTTGATTTTATCAGAAGATGCCGCGATTATAAATGAGAGTGACTCCTGTTTAACATTAAAAGGGGTCGTGTTTAGTCACTCTTTAGTGTGGTATTTTTTTTTGACAATATTCACTCATCATGACAGTATAATAGGGCATTCTAAGTCAATATACTCTAGTATTTCCTCTCTCCATCAGTAGAAAATATGGTTAACACCCGGTCTTGCATGAAAAAAAAATACCGTCATGTAAATGTAGAAAACTACTGTGATATAAATTTTTGGTCATACCGACCAGCACTATTTACAATTAATTATCTAACAAAAATGAAATAGTCAATACGTTTTAAATATTTAGTTTGTCAATGAGGTAAGTATCATCACAAATAATATGCAATTTTTTTTTGTTTATATTTTTTGTTATTTTAATAAACGAATACTGTAATTCAGATTTTTTTTTTGTCTGACAACATTGTTTGACTATATATTTATATATATATTATATACACATACATACAGTATAGCAGAAACAGTCAAAAACAGTTCTAATTTGAAGTATGTCAGAGATCTGGGAAAGCTGTGCAATATGTATAAGTACTTGATCCCCAAATGTGATCTCTGGTTCAAAGGAACTAAATTTACATGTTATGGCTTACATTCCGAAAGCTATCAAATATAATGTCATAAAACTCATAACACAACTTAAGGCACGTATTGAATAAAAACGTCACTTTCTATTACCAACAATGTCCAGTCAACTATAGTTATTATGAAGCAAACAGTTATTGTGCATTTTTTTGGTTTACAGTTTTTAACACAGAAGGGCAGTGCAAGTGTCAATAAAACATTTAAAAGTAGCATGAGTCTCTAAACGTACGCAATATGACTTCAGTGTTATTCTCTAGCTCTTCTCCATTACTATAGATGTATGTCGAGGAAGAATTAGCATTAGAAAAATGAGCACATTTTCATAGTAACTTCAATGCAAAGTGTATCTATTGCTTACAATATAATTTCAAAGACTGTCAGGCAATTTTTCATCAAGAATGTGGTTGTTTTGGGATGTCTGGCATACATAAAAATTATTAGCCACACAGATGGGAAAAATCTGTTAATCTGTCTGGTCACTGTTCTGAGATCAGGTGTGTTGCCAGTATTGCGCCAACCATTTGCTTTAACATCTACATCTGGTTTGAGTCAGCAGCCTCCACAGCTGCCGTCTCAAAAGAGACAGTACTAGCAACAATTGGGAATGGAATTTTGTTTTTATTTACCATATTGAATAAGTTATTGATAAGTTTTTTTCTGTTTTTGGCTGCGGAAAGTAGATCTAAACACGACATTTGGTTCACAACGTTTTCAGTCTTGCTTACCATACCTATTCACGTTCCCGGCACACCCACACACACACACACACACACACACTCACACACCCACCTGTGAAGTCTGAGCCAAATTGCACCAGCCAGCTGTTTGGTTGAGTCCTGTTGAACGCGCGTACAAAAGGCAAAATCCTTGATCCCCCCGTACCCTTCTTCACAGGGCCCGAATGCAGACATGCTTAAAAATACTCATACATACAGTAGATGCATAGTGTTGACAGATTCAGATAGAGATAAACACATGTAGTGAAGCTGGGGATCTGACAGCCGTAACTGTCACAGTTGCTTCAGTGTTTCTTGTCGCGCAAAGGAACTCAAAATCCACACTAAACTTCCCATTGGTTCGCAGCCTGGCTTTCCTTTTCTACTCTAAGCCCCAAACACACTTTGAAAATACTTTCCACGACTCAATTCATGTCAGTTAGCCTGTGCTGCCAGCACCATGCCAAAGTAATTTGTCTCTCTCATTACTCTTGGACAGCGATCTGTTTTAATTAAAGAAATACGTCCACACAAACAACACCATCAATAATCCCCCATTCCCATGACAAAGGAATTTCTTCAGATCTTATTTGGTGTCATTGCAGTGGGCATACATTAATTAAATCACTTCGCGGCCTTTAACTGAGGATGGGTGACACTGTAATTCTTTTCAGCACTGATTCTTTTTCACTGATGTGAAAGTAGAGGAAGTTATTGTTGATACTAAATCAGTTTTTTTATGTGTGTAAATAACCTGTGTTGACAGGAGAGATTATATCTATATGCAGTTATGTGCAGCTGGGAAAAATCTATCTATCTGAAAAAAAACTATTGCAGTGAGTGTAAATAGCACTGGCCACAGAGAAGTCTAGATGTCATCCCAGTCCAGTCTTCTGCAGTGCTTCTCAAACATTTTTCAGGTGGTGGATGATTTTATTACTAAACAAAAAAATGCAAAGAAAGAAATAGCCTAAATCTGGGGAAATCCAGACTGTCATGAGCTAAGCATGACACTTAAATTATAGTTAAATTTAAATGAGAAGAACTAAACAGAGCGATTAGAAACACTATGAATTTTAACTATCATAACTATATAATTATATGTCCACACTCGTATTATTATCCTTATACATACTAATTAGTCTAGAGTTTATTCACTGCTGTCCATAAGCTGCATAATTTGTGTAGTCTTCTTTATATTTTTACTTTTGTCTGTTTAATGGTTAGATTAAGTTCTGCAACCTCTGCCATCAGCACCAACCACTGGTTGAGGGACTAGGTAAAACTACAGAAAAATATGTTTTGGATCAACATAATAGTATAAAATTTAAAATTAAAACTTATACCATAATATAACTTAACTGTTGGATTTCCTTTTTGATTTAAACAACATTTTGTATTAAAGTCCCGACATAAAGGAAGTCAACCTATAACAAGAATAAAATACGGAAAACTTTGAATTTGTGTTATCCCATTCAAAACTTTGTGCGTCAGTGCAAATTTTTATTTAAAAAAAGGAAAAGACTCATAATTTTTTCATTCAGCAAATAGGCCATATCATGATTAACTTGATGCGAAAAGTGTAACAAAACAATGATAACCACATGTTTGGTTTTTTTTCAACATTGATAATAATGCAACATATTAGAATGATTTCTGAAGGATCAGATTTGCACTGAAGTGGTGAGCGACCTTTCAACAAATGTTTATTTTTTTGGGTGAACTATTCCTTTAACATGGTCACATAGAATAGCAAAATATTTCACACGTGAGAAGTATGCTCTTCTAAAACGTGCTTTGTGTCAACCATAACAGTCTTGAAATAGTCAAGCTTTCTATGGTTTCCATGTGTTTATACTCTTTGGAGGAATTAATATGGCCTTATATATATATCTATATATAATTATATATAGACATAATATATACTATATATATATACTGTTATAACACACACACCAAATGGTGTTGTACACGCCACAATGGTGTACAAACAAACACATTATATACTTGACTTATTTAAGTCACTCACTTTCATGTCATTCTATACCCATATGCGGTCAA